>VZUI01009594.1:0-73022 GCA_013401135.1 Cettia cetti
CTCATAGAATGATATCAGCCCATTGTGAGATGCTCCGCCCAGGGGGAGGAGCCAAGCATTCCCACATGGATATAATCCAGGGTTTGGGACAGCACAGACGCCTTTTCCCCACTGGATTCCCAGAGGACAAGAGCTACCAGACCTTCTCTACAGGACCATTGCCTCAACAAGATCATTTCATCTGGACTGCTACTACCACTTTAAAGGGGTGTCAGGTTGTATTCTGACTCTGTCAGTATTTTCTACTATTGATTTTTTTTTTTTTTACTTTATTTTACTTCTTTTCTTCTTTCTCTTATAAAATTGCACTTCTGACTTGGAGTGTGTCACTGCTTTTGCTTTCGAACCAGCACAGCATGCAGTGAGAAGGAAAAGGGGAATGGCCTGAGGATGAAAGAGGGCAGTTATATTAGGAAGAAATTCCTTACTGTGAGGGTAGTGAGGCATTGCAACAGGTTATCCAGGGAGGTTGTGGACTTGAGATGCTCAAGGCGGGTCTGGACAGGACTCTGAGCAACCTGGTCTAGTGGAAGGTGTCGCTGCCCATGGCAGGAGGGCTGAAACTGCATCATCTTTAAGGTCCCCTTCAACACAAACCATTCTCTGATTCTGTGATTCTGTGATCCTATTTTTCCATGATCCTAAGGATTCGCTGTTCCAATCCTTTTCTAACTCAAAGTGTATTTGTAAAGCAATTGGAGAGTAATTTAACTGAGAAAGGGAGACCACACAAACACCACAACATTCTTACGAAAAGACCCAGATTCTTCACATAGACAGACCTAGAGAAGTACTTTGGGGAATTTCTGTACATCTGTCTTACAATCAAAACAAGTTTTTAGAGGATAGAGAGTTGCTAAAGAACTTAATTATCATTGACAAGGACTATTGTGAATTTCACTTAGCTTTGCTTAAAGGGATTTTCTCTCTAAAAGAAATGCCAAATGACAGGTACATAACTTTTTTTCTAAAAAATGAACTGGTTAGTCCAATTTAAATTATGGAATGCTGTAACACAGTAAAATGTATCTGGGAAGTATATTGTTTGACCTAGAATGTACACACCTAAGGTCCAACATATGGATTCCTCAGTCCTTGCTTCACAATTCAGTAATCCATTTTAAAAGATACTGCTTTGAGCTGATAAGGGGCAGAAGAAATCCACAAACTCTTCCAGAGAAGATGTCCATAAATGACAATATTCCTTTTCTTGTTGCTGGTTCCATGCAAAATCCTTTAATATATATTGTTTTAATGGACTAGAGATGTTCATAAGGAAGGGTCAATATTTTAAAATAATTTGTATATACTCAAAACTGTAACACCCTTGCCACTATAGTTTGTGGTTGTGAGTTTTAACTTTTGCATGCTGAACAGTTCATCTGCATTATGTATTAAGATGTGGCAGCTATGGATCACTTCTTAAATGCATGACTTGTAACAAAAAGCATAGTGATCTAACTAGATGCCATCTTAGAGAAGGTGAGTGAACACGCCCAACTTTAAAATTTAAATTAATTTAAAATTTAAATTTAATAGACGATCCAGAAGGAGGTATTTAAGGTCTACCCAGAAGGAGGTATTTAAGAAGAGAAAAGCTCCAGACGTTTGCTGTCTGTCACATACAGGGAAACAAATAAATAGAGACTATGTAGAACAAACAAAAAATGCAAATGAATCTTTTTTCCACGCAAAGATGCAAAATTTCATTGTTTCTATCTTTGAAGGATTCTGCTAAAATAACTTGTTGATGAGGTTGTCCAAGTGGGGGTTAGACCTACAACCACTGAGTTAAAGAAAAGGCTGTATGCACAGTTCTGGTCTTTGCCATAGCTGCAAGACCCTTCTTTGATAAGAAGCAGGTTTTCCCCTCTTAATATTCTTATTCTTTAAAAACGTAGCAAAAATTTTTAATTGTGGGAGAATCTGCGAGAGTCCATGAACTTGTGTTCCATTCTGATCTGGTTCTGACCAGCCTGAATTTCTCACTGGGAGCAAAGACGAACTTCATGCTGTAACTTCTATTTTGACTTTCTCATAGGCAAGAATGGTGGAACCTGCTTATCCACCCTAGTTTGCCAGTCAGCTTCAGCTTTATCTACCTAAAGGCTCTTCAATTCACTATAACAATGTTAGCACAATTCTTCCATGCACAGGCTGGTCTTAATGGTGACTGCAGGTTTACTTGTCAAGTATAGTGGTTTCCTCATGCAACATAATTATGCTGAAAATGCACTTACTGAATGATGAGAAAATTTATTTGGAACAGCTTTCAGAAAAATGCAAAATGAGAAAGTTTGGTAAGAAGAACCATATTAACAGTAATTTCAGCAACAGCTTTTTTTCTTTTAATCTCATTGTCATTCTCATATATTATGTCTTTAAACTTCGGCATGATTATTTCTCCTTTTAGAGCACAGCCTTAGCATTAGTTAGGTAATGGGATTTATGATTTTGTTTACATCAGTTGCCATGGAGATCCACCATAAAAGATCAGTTGCTTGGCAACTGGGTATTGTGGAGCTGCAATGGAGGGAGGAATTTTTTGTCTCTCTGAAGGGAGAGCTTAAGGAATAATGAAAACTTTTGCTCATACTTCTCATGAATGCTTTATTTTCAAGGTCAACCAAATGTTTTTTCAGTAAAGACTAATGCACTTTTCTTCAAAAGATGCACCGTAAAATGTTTCTCAAAGATTATCCTGTCTCAGAGTAAAGAACAACCAGCTTAAGAAGTTTTTTTTCTCTTCATGCTCTTGCAATATAAGGGTTAGAGTAACTGTGGGGCAGCCATAATGAAACTGGTCTCCTATTTCCTGGCTATTCTGCATTCATTTACAAATGAACTACTGTACATTCAAAACTATCTCTGATCCCAGAAAATGCATTTTTTCTTCACTGAATTAATGTTTGGATTTTTGTAACTGTAGATTTACATCTCATTTCATTATATCTTTTTAACCAACATTTAACTTGCAATGTAATTTAAAACTGAAACTCTGGGATCTTATTATTCTAACATATAGGCAAATTTAAAGAAAAGTATGATAGAATAGAGTTTTGCAATATTGGTTTGTGGTTTAAAATTATTCATATATGCTTGAATATATGTGGTATCACTATATATGAGATGTGGTATTGCTTGGTATGGGATGTGTACATTATATATTTTAAATTATTCAATCAGCTTTGGGTGAGGTAATTGTTATGAAATTAAGCTTGTACTTAATCTGAAACTCAGGTTTTGGGGTCCTTTGAAATAATTATCTGTCTATCATCCTTTGTGATATATCTATTTTTAAACAAACTTCTTTCTTGGAAGCACCTTCAGCTTATTGTGAGATTGTAATATTTTCTCTTTAATATTACTCTTTCAGAACTGAATTAGTACTTAAATTGTAGACTACTTTAGTGTCTCTGAGGTTTGAATTCCACTGAATTATTATGGATAAATCTACACAACCTCTGTTTCACTGTGTGTAATAGAGATTAATCTAATTGCTCAGTAAATGGTTGAAGTCTGACTCCTGCTCACATTGTTATACATCTGAATCTTTTGGGTTGGACAGGCTTGGTCCAAACACTGCCCTTGTGAGAGCAATGTCAGTAGAGAGATTTAACTTTTAGCTAAATAAGTATAATATATTGTCTCATGTAAAATTATGAAAGAGAGGTGCTGCTACAGATAATTACCCAGAAGAGAGTAAATTACAGATATAGTGGTGCATTTTAAGTGATTTCACAATACTTTGAACTTTTCATCCATGGAAGTCTCTATGAAGAGCATCTAAAGAGGAGGGGAAAGAAAGTGGCACTTTAATATGTGCAGTGTTGCCTTTAATCAATACAGAATCCTGCGTAAATGTGCATGATTGCTAATATCAAGGACATTAGAAAAATGTGGCGCTTAGAACAATTACCAAAATGCTGCTAATACTCCATTCTCATGTAAATCTTATATTAAATACCTCAATATACTTTACTCAGCATGGAAGTATTAGGGAACTAAAAATCTACTTTGTCCTGGATATTATTATTGAAAATAAGAAAAGCCCTGGCATGATGACAGGAATGTGGTTAGATTTTGTTACTTTTCTGGAACAGAAGAACAGATACAAACACCATGTACACTTATCAGATCCACTAGAAGCAGATTCTGCTGTATGATGCAGGTAGACAACCATTCCATGAGGGCAGTAAGCCCCTGGGTCTCCATGAGAAGACTTTAGAAGACAGACTGTGTTTTTTTTAAACTTTTATTTAAAAAATAAAGGAGCAGACGGACACCATTCTGCAGTGTCAGCTTCTGATGAATCAGGGTGTTGTGAATTTATGGGTAAGAAAACCAGGCAACAGTCACTGTAACAGATTGCGAAGAACAGTGAAAGAGCAATTTAGATTAATTCTGAGTCTTTAAAAGTTAATTAAGTACTTCTGCCACTGCAAGAGAGTCGGAGTCAGGGGATAACTCTCCTCAGGAGAGGGGCAACTCCTTCTTAAAGACCACTCAGTGAATTTCAGCCTTCCCCCCTTCTCATCCTAACAGCCACCACTCAGTTCTCCATGGCCTTCCCTCAGCTCAGCTTATCTCCTTGTCACCCTCTAGCATAAGGATATTCGTCTTATGGTTTTCAACTCTTGGTTTCAACAGCACATTTTGCCTGCACAACTACATCTCTAGCCAAGATGAACTTGCAGCATCTTTGCATAATTAATGGCTGTGGAGTGATTCCAAAGCATGAATTATTCCTACGGTGTAAGAGACTATGAGGGGCTTGTTATGTGCTACTAATTAGACTATCCTTTTTGGGTTTTTGTGATGAAACAAGTGCCAGACTTTTGCTGGAAGCTTGTGACATTTCTGCAGAATTCAGTATTCCTTGACGATTCTAGGAAGATGGCTTCTATGTGCTGAATTTGGGCTGCCTACCTGGTGTTCCTGGGCTTCCTACCTGGTGTTCATAAGCTAAGTATTTCTTTCTAAGATTGAAGAAAAAGAATGATTGAGTGATTTTTTTTTTCCCCTGTAGCCTCTTATTTTTATCAGGGTCATTGCAGATTCTCCCACAATTACACTTTTTTGCTACCTTTTTAAAGAATAAGAATATTAAGAGGGGATAACTTGCTTCTTATTAAAGAATATCTTTCTTCCAGAATTACGGAAGTCTAAAGTCTGCCACTTGTTAAAGCTTTTTTCAACAAAAGAAAATAAAAATAAATGTTGAAATTACTCTACACTTTTGAAAGGCAAAACCAAAAAATGTAGGCTTCGTCAAACCCCTTTTGTGATGTTTCACTGCTGTTTACAAAAGTTAAAGTAATTAATATATGTATTTCAATTAATTCTCTTATCTCTTATCTCTATAAATTAAATTTCCATTATTTCCCTTAAGTTTTCATCAAGAATGTTTTTTTTCCTCTCCGGTTTGTGGCCTCCATCAGACTTTCACTGAGAGTGCAACTGCTATTAATATAGGTGATTGACATCCTGTTATGGTCATCTTCACAGCATCTTCCCTCTTTCATCTCCTTTTTTTGCACCACACAAAATCCTAGTATACCTCATAGTTTTATACTACCTTTTTTTATTGCAAAGCAGCTCATAGTCTAAGATGACTAACCAAAGCACTTACAAGGAAGGTCTACTTCAAGAAAGATAACTACTTTCAGAGAAATTCTGTGATTCTGTGAAATTATTTCTCTGAAAAGTAGCCATTGACACACATTTTGGTGATACAGGATGATTCTACTCTTGTCTGGGTGTAAAAATCCACATCAGACTTTTTGTGTTCAGAATTGTAGAGTCCTGTCTCCCTATAAATTCTTAAATATCATTTGGCTTTTGTGATTACATTTCTTTAAAACGAGCAAAATGTGTCTGTGGAAATGTGGAAATTAGTGAGCTTTCTGAAATTAAGAAAGTAAAAGTCTTCTTAATTTAACAGATCTGCTTATCTGGTAGGTGCTTCAGGAAATATATATTTGCTTTTTTTGAGGAAACCTTCACCTGTTTCATTTACCACAATTACCACTGCAGCATCAACATAACTAAGTTACCTGTTTTGGTCATGCTTTAGCCAAGCCAACTATCTTGCATTGAATTTCAGTCATCACAGGAACCCAGGTTCTGCAAGTAGAATTTTTTGTTACCAATGATTTGACTTTTAAAGGCAAAGAGAGAGGAGCTGAGGAATAGTTTTAAGCTAGTCTGAAGACAGAATCTACTAGTATGATCCTAGCTTAAACATATATTGATATAGATCCAATATAAACATTAGTCACTGATCACCTATGAAAAAATATATCCTCTCTGAGAATTAAGTGCTTTGTGGCCTTTTTCATCATTACTTATATAATACTTTTTCTGCTTCCTTTAAATATATTCCTATGTATATATTCCTATATATATGTATTTCTATATATACATATATATACACCTGTATACACACAGATACATATACACGATATTCCCCTTTGAATTAATTAGAGTAAATACTGTAAGAGAGATTCCAGAGTAACAGAGAACCTTCCCCTTCCCCTTCCCCCACCTCCCGACACAACTACAGTATATTATCTTGTGCTTACTGTGCTTTAGAAGCAGACTGACCCAAGGAAGCATTTAGTGTATCGTAAATCAGATATTTTTAAGGCAATATGGAAGAGAGGACAAACTGCAGGGGCCCTTCTCCATCTAGGGCTTTGACTAAAACCCCTTTTCCAAGACACTTTTCTCAGTTTGATTGCCTCCTTTGTAATTTCCTGTTGTTCTTCTGAGCTGAAAAGGTTAATTTTGTTGCTTTTTTCTTTTTCAGTCATGAGGTAAAATTTCCTTATAAGACATCAAACTGGACAATTTATAGCCATTGTATAAGTTTGCTGAACTTATGATCATAGAATGCCTTGGGTTGGGAGGACCTTAAACATAATCTAATTCCAACCCCACTGGTGTGGACAGAGACCAGGATTCTCAGAGCTCCATACAACCTGGCTTTAAACACTCCCAGGGATGGGGCATCCATGGCTTCTCTCAGCTACTTACTCCAGTGACTGAGCATTCCCACAGAAGAGAATTTCTTCCTAATGTCTAATGTAAATCTACTCTCTACCATTGCTCCTTGTCCTGTCACTGCATGCCCTTAAGTAGTCCCCCTTCATCTTTCTTGTAGGCTCCCTTTAGGAACTGTACGGCTGCAACTAGTTCATGCCAAAGCTTTCTCTTCTCCAGGCTGAACAAACCCAACTCTCTCAGCCTTTCTTCACAGGAGAGGTGTTCCATCCCTCTAATCATCTGGAGATCCTCCTCAGGACCCACTCCAACAGATCCATGTCCTTCCTGTGCTGTGACCCCAGAGCTGGATGCAGGGTTCCAGCTGAGGGGCAGAATCCCCTCCCTCCCCTGCTGCCCACGCTGCTTTGGATGCAGCCCAGGACATGTTTGGCTTTCTGGGCTGGGAGTGCCCATGGCTCTCACCCACCAGCCTCTCACCCACCAGCACCCCCAAATCCTTCTCCCCAGGGCTGCTCTCCATCTGTTCATCCCCAGCCTGTGCTGGTACCAGGGATTGCCTCAATCCAGGTGTAATACCTTGTACTTGGTCTTGTTAAACCTCATGAGATTCCCATGGACCCGCTTGTCAAGGTTTTTCCTGTCCCACTGGATGGCATTGTGTCCTCCAGTTGTGTCACTAGGACTACTCAGCTTGGTGTCATCTGCAAATTTGCTGAGGCTACTCTCAATCCCTTTGTCATTAATGAAGATATTAAATGCCATTGGTCCCATTACAGACCCCTTGGGGGTCACCAGTTGTCACTGGCGTGCATGAGGAGTCTGGGCTGTTGACTGCTACTCTCTGGATGTGACCATCCACCCAATTCCTTATCCATCTAAGAGTCTACTCATCAAATCCATCTCTCTTTGATTTACAAAGAAGGATGTTGTGGGCAACCATGTAAAAGGCTTTACAAAAGTCCAGATAAATGATATCTGTAATCCTTCCCTTGTCCTCTGAGCGAGTCACTCAGTTTCTGGTGGCTGCTCCTCTCTCAGGGAGGCCAGAGTTTGATTCCAGCAGTCTCCCATTCTGATTCTCATTCCTTAACTATTCAACATCATCCCACAGCAAAGAAAAGAAAAAAGAAAAGCAAAAAGATACAAACCTCATTCTCCTATCAGATAATAAATTCAATTATGACTGCTGTCTTAATGTCCTGGAGATGGATTTTCTTTTGTCTCTCCTGTTCTCTAGAAAGTTAAACTTTTTCTCAATGTCAGAACCTAAATACCAGTGTGTCAATACTGTGACAGAGTAAATTCTTACCCATCCCTTATTCTTTGTCCCCTCCTGTGAGTGCTCTTTCCAGAGAGCTGCCTTTGATGGGGGGCTGTGGCTAAGTCTCATTGGCATGGGTATGCTATCAACAAAAGAGTGCTGGCTCACTTCCTTTCTTCATGCCTAATTAGCCAGAGAAGAAATTTTCAAAGATACCCAATAGGAGTTGGTTTCATGTGAATTCTGAGAAAAGTTTTGTTATTTGCTTTTTTTTCTTTTTTTTTTGTTTGTGAAGAAATACACAGTTTCAATGAGATTTTCTGCCCCTCCCCTTTTTCTTCAAAGGAGTGTATGGCAAAAAGTTATCAACTTGAAAACAGCGAGATGTGTTAGCCCCAGAAAAAACTCCTTTATCCTTTCTACCTTAAAATTGTATGAACACATTTTAAAATAGTGGGAGACTTACTCCCAATCCCCATTTATTCTACTTTTGTGCTGAGCTGCACTGAATTATATTGTTAATCTCTACAATTTTGAAGGAATCACATTTTTTGAAAGCAGCCAAACAGTCAGGAAAGGTCTCAAAATGTAACATATGATGGGACTTCGACCTGTAGCTTTTTTTTGTAGTGCTTTCTTCAGAGAAAACACTCCCTGTACCACTAAGCTGGCTGTGCCTTCTCATCTGGTTCCCAGCAGCTGGCATTCCTGGTGCTGTGTCTTGGCCAGCATGCATAAACAGCTCAGGACTGCCCACCCACATTTGCTGTGAACACTGGCCGCAGACATTCACTGGGACTCAGCTGGATTTTCCTAGCACCTTTTTCTTAACCTTTGCTAAAACTGAGTGTGATCTGCATAATCACAACCTAACACCCCACTATCAATTAACCTGGGAGCTGCATTTAAACAGAGTGGTGTGTATGCTGACTGCGCACCACGGCGCCAGATTTTCACCTGTGTTGTGCTGACAGTTGGGGTCAGATGATGTAGAAAAAATCTGGTCCCAAACTTGGATATTCTCCTGAAAAGCTAGGTTTGTGTATCAGTGTGTGTTTGTATACATGTACCACAGTATTGGCAACAACTACTGTACGTGCTGCAATCCATTGAAGCCTTTTTTCCCCTGAATGCTAGCTTATGTTTACATCCCAATCACTCATTCAAAATCCCTCATGGGTTACCTGTTTCTTACCCTTCCCCTTCTAGCTAAAGCAGAACTTTAACAATAAGTATGTCCTTCACAAACTTTCAAAAGCACAGCTTTATCCTCCGGTCTCGGTAACTGTAGATAACAACAGAACCACCATTAATGACATTCATTTACTGTTTCTGGCATGCATCACAGACACATGTGGAATACACTTCCAGAAATTCTGTCATTAATTCCTGTCACGGGAACGAACTGGACTCCAATATTTTTCACTACAAGTCTGTAAATTGAATTTTGCAGTTGTAATGCAAAACTGCCACTAAGGTTGAAAATGCACGGTAACTTTTAATGCAATTTTGCATGTTGTGACTTCCAGTAAAGCTATAACTTTGAAACTTTTTATGTTTTCCCTGAAGATGATTTTTTTCTTTCCTTGTAAAAACTAATATTTCCTAGGAAATGCATATTTTTTTTAAAATTAAAGGTTTGGAAATGGAAGTTGTTACTATTACAGTCACATGTTTTGACTTTATGAGACAAAATAAGACAAAAGCAATTGAAAATAAGCAGTACTAGCTTACTTTAGTAAAGGCAAGCTTACAAAGGCAAGCCATGTGTGTACCATCATCCTTTGAGCACCTTTTTTACCAAAATAAGGTGAATTTTGTAGGTAATGTACAGCCATCTTCAAAGAAATGCTCTAGAAACTTGCAGGATAGAATAACTTGTGCCTAAGGAAGATATAACTGAGCAGGCAGGAGCACTGATCAGATGGAACATCCATAGTACGTGCACAAGATATTGTGGTGACATCAACAAATAGTGATGAGAGGCAGTCAGCACAAATATCACAATCCTACACAAAGTAGGATTTCTCTTTATTTTTTAAAAGATTGTTTGACAGCATCTTCTAGAAAGCTGACTCCTTGTAGACAGATCTCACAAAATTTTTCACTGAAAGAGAATGGCTTTCAGTCTGCACTGAAACATAGGAATGTAATGACTGGGAAGGCAGAATGGAATAAACCAGTATGCAATATTTCAAAAGTCTGAAGATAATATTATGATTTTTTTTTCCAAATAGAATAGAATCTTGAAAGTCCATTTGTAAAAGACTTCAACAACTAAGCAAGAAAACAGAAGAAACCCATCAAAATTAAGAAGGACAATTTTGATAGCCTTTTAAAGTAATACTAAAAGACTGAAAATATTTACTTTAATCCATTTTTATAAGAAATTTCTAAATATAGCACATTGATTTGAGTTTAAATGAAAACAAATTTTGAAATAACATTATTACCAGTTCCCACACAACTCCTCTTTGAAGTCTTTAGCTGAGAAGTCAATTAATAACAAAGATAAATGCCAGATGGGTTTTTGCCATGTGGATGTTTTGTGAGTTGAAATTGTTCTTTTTGTTTTCCTTTCTATTTTGCTTTATTCATGTAAAAGTGGGAGATCAAATTAAAGAAAGCAACTGTTGGTATGTCTATAAGTGAAAAAAATGTTTGTAAAGATTCAAGAGTCAATCCTAGATTTCCTCCTACAATATGGTGCCTAATTTTCACCGCAGTCTAAGACTGAAGATGGACAGACACAAATTTTGATATGAGATGCTGAGTGACCAAATCCATCCCTACTGAAGCTTTGAGCAGTCACAGGCCTTCCAGACACCCCAAAGTTTTACTTTGGTCTTGCATCCAGTGACACCAAAGCTGGACTCCCAATCTTGCTCCTCAGTCTTTTCAGGAATTCTTCTGTCCATGAACCTGTTTAGAGTGTGAAAACCTACAGCTTTCTGCCCTCATCAGATGGAAACAAAGTAATTGCTCACTCAGAAATCTTTAGGAGATTGAGCAGAAGACTGTTAAATCTCTATCACTGTTCTACTCTTTCTGACATACAGAATTTTGGGATCTGTTGGTATTAACTGCTTACAACACTGTTGATTTCTCTATAGCCTGTTCTTTTTAGACAATTTGATAATCTGATAAACAATAACACTTTGTGAGAATGGCAGTTTGTCCTACAGACACCTTTCCTCTTGAGGAAGGCTGAGTTGGGGCTTTTGATATACCATATTCTCGAAAACATTACATCCTACTTCAGCTCTCTGAATTAATTTCAGTACCATTATAGGAATGTAAACTGTATGATTCCAGATAAGGTTGTTCACAGGCTTAATCTTATTTGTTCAAATTTTAAGGATTCACTGACAAGTTGTATCTTCTTTTGGCCTGTCTTTTTTCTTTAGTGTCCTGGGGAATCATTAATTCTTGTCTTAATACACATTAAACGTGTATTTTGGATCATCGTATTAGCAGTGTAAATTTTACATATGATTTTTTCTTTCACTTAATATATCCAACAAGGTTTCTAATGCACTTTCATCCCTAATTTCCCCATGGCTTGGAAAACTTATAACCTTTGATGGCAAAGAACTGTATCTTATTTGGAGAACCTTGCAGAAGTTCCTCCAAACACTTTCTGGACTTCTAGACTGTGACTACCAAACATTCAGGTATTATGACTGCACAAACTGTTTACCTTACAATTAAGACTGCAATTCCTTAGACTCAAAGGGGGACCAATGACGCTGTTTCCCTTTGCCTTCCTGAACTGTAATCCAAACATAACATCCAAATATGGTTTTAACTTTCACTTTCTGAACTCTTCTGTTGATTATTAAAGTTCAGTGAGATTGTAACACACATGTTCAAGTTATTTGCTGCCTGCTCTAATTAGAAACACTTTTGGGGATGCTTTTAAGAATGTTCCACCCTTTAAAAGGGTTACTGTGATGTCCACAAGGAATGGAATTTGCAAAAGCAAAAAGTTGAATTTGGCTAAAAAGGCAACTTCAAACACAGAAAGTTTTCAAAGAACAAAACCTCCCTGCTGACAAAAGAAGTTTGGAATGAAGAATGCTTTGCTGTAAAATTGTCTAGAATAGTTTTGAAGAAGGCTACAGCTGTTTGGTTTGCACATTCATAGCATCACAGAATCATTCAGATTATAAGAGGTTTTTGGAGATCATCCAGTCTAGCCTGACCAAAGCAAGTTTCACAGGACTTTACCCAGATTTTTTTTTCCCAGTTTACTTTTGCACTGATAAAGTAGCTATAGAATATCTCCTTGTCACCTCTTGCCAGCTGCAACTTTACAAGCCAACTCTGAGCTGTGGCTTATAGTCAGGAATAGCATCAACCCTGCATGCTCTAGGCAATATTCCTAAACTGCAGAATGAATGTTCCTTCTTGCAGATTGTCCTTATATAGAGTTTTCAATCCTAAGAATAAGAAGCAAATGTTTTGAAAATAGCCATATAGTTCTACAGTACTGAAAGAAATGGTAACTCCTACTTCAGGTCTATATTATCTCCCCTTCATTTACCTACTATTACCACTCACTCAATTAACTTACATTAGTCCAAAAGAATAACTTTAAAAGTCCCATTTATAACTACTCATGGAGATGAACATTTAAATTTGGAATTTTAAGTATTCTTGTCAGAAATATTGCCGCGTGGTCAAGGGACAAGCAACAATGTGATATGACCTAGCTGAAACTAACCAGGATAGCAAAAAACATCACAGCCCTCAATGTGTGATTTATTACTGAATAAATAAAAACCTCACTGATCACAGTTAATATATATTTTGTAAAATATTTTAATACCTTGAAATAAGATAAAAATAATTAGAAAATAGAAGGCAAAGATCATTCATTTCAGCTATTAAGCAAAAAGACACTTAAACTATAAGTAAAAAAAATTGTGACTATTCATCATTGTGCAATAAGGACAACAGTTTAACACCGCTCAGGAAGATTGCTCTATTGGATATTATTTATGTTGATGTCATGTCAAAAAATTTATTATGACAACCCATGTCATAGGCACAATTTATGATGCTTTGTGTTTGCTGAGATACTGTAGTGCCTGTCTTTTTTACATAGCATGGCAATAACACAGGAACTATTGATTTCAGTAAACAATGCATGTCTTTTGCAGAACAGAAAACACATCATTATTGGATTTTGTGTTCATGACATTTTTCTTAAAACATATTAAATCTTCTCTTTTTCTAATTTCCTGGTTGAATACTCATTACAAAAACAACAGTTCTAACTGATTATAATAATCTCAAATTCTTCACTTCATCGCCTTTTGGCCAGGTTTTCATAAACTGATGGTGTTCATCTGCCCGGTTTTGCCCAGGATAGACTAAGGATCTGCGCTGTTTTGGGCTGCAGTAGTGTTAACCTTCAGAGTGGCTGCTGTGGGGCTGAGTTTTGGATTTGTGCTGAACACAGGGTTGTTAATGGAAAGATGTTTTTGTTGTTGCTGAGCTCTTGCACAGAGCCAAGGCCTTTTCTGCTTTTTGGGCTACCACGATGGTGAGGAAGTTTGGGAGGCACAGGAAGCTGGGAGAAGACACAGCCAGGACGGGTGACCCAAACTGACCAGAGGCGTATTCCAGACTCTAAGACATCACGCTCAGAATATAAAGGTGAGGGAATGAAGAAGGAAGGGGGAACATTTGGAGTGATGGAGTTTGTTTTGCCAAGTCATTGTTATGTGTGATGGGGCCCAGCTCTCCTGGAGATGGCTGAACACCTGCCTGCCCCTGGGAAAACAGTAATTAATTCCTTGTTTTGCTTTGCTTGTTTGCATGGCTTTTTCTTTCCCTATTAAACTGTATTTATCTCAACCCATGAAGGCTTTTACGCTTCCAGTTCTCTCTCTGACCCTGCTGGTGGGGAAATGAGTGAGTGGTGCTGATGGCTTCGATTGGCTGCCAGGTTTCATAAATTCTGGCAAAACATGTTAGAATAAAACAGATAGAAAAAAAGAAGTCATCTTTAACTTGCATAGCTAACTGTTGGCTTAATCCTAAGTAACTTCTTAACATATACTTCATTATCTTTAAAGTAGACAATCTTGGAAATAATAAATGGCATTTATTAACCTTCAAACAGAGCTGAAATATAAAACAGAGGCAATTATTTGCGCATGGAGGTGATGATTTTGATCTTGTCTCTTTTTACTTGGAAATAAGTCAAAGAAACAAAAAAAAATTAGTACCTGTGGAAATTAGAATCAGGGTGTTAGAAATAAGCAGATTTGCAATAGTTAGTTAATTGGGATTCAAATGAAAATATATGCAAAAAATATAGAATAAAGAATTGGCCTTCTTTGCTTTTGCCTGAAGAAGCAACAGCACTGCCTCACAGTTTCCAGGAACGCTTCAGATTTTTTTCTCTTACAATGCTTTAGATATTGTTTCATTAAGATTTGTAAGTCTGCTGAGGTACCCGTGAATGACTGATACCTCTCCGTACCTAAGCCAGTAGCCAACTGTGACCCAGGGACTGAAGAAACCAAAATTAGCTTAATGTAAAACTGATCTGCCTTTGCATGTTCCTTTCTCCTCTCTACTCTTGCCAATGCAAAACAGGGTTGGTTCACTGCCATTATCTTAAAAAAATCATGTTGTTTTAAGGATGTTATTGTAAAGGAGCCTTTTTTTCTGAGATCTGAAGTTTTATCACAATTGAAACCAACTTATTTTCCTTAATAAAATAAGTACCAGACTGCTGAACACTCATTTATGAGTTCTGAAAGGAGTACTTCATGAGCTAAATTAAGAGAGGAAATCAGTGGATAGATGTCACTAGTATTACCAAATAAATTCTTACTTGCTCTGAGAATTACATTATAATTTAACTGCATTTTAATATATGTATATAGTTTTAGTATGCTAGACAGACTGCATCCATCATGAACAGTAGGGTTTCCTGATAAACCCTGAAAGGCATAAAGTAAAGGACATTATGAGATGACACTGCTGAATTTATTAAGTGTGGAAAAGATTCAAGAATCTTCAAAAAGATTATCACCTCCAAACTCTCCTCCAACCACTCCAAGTCTTGTCTCTCTTTTCACAGACATGAAGAAATTTTGACATGAGACAGAAAATACTAAATAAAAAGGATGGGGTTGTCTGGAGTAAGCTAATAATGGACACAGGCTTGCCTGTCCTGCTGAGAATTTTTGTTTTGATTCCAGCAGAACTAATTGTTCTTACCAAACATGATTAATCTGATTAATAAGCAGAAGGGCTATTCAAAAGAATTATTGTGATTAATCACTTAAAATCAGTACAAAATGACACCCTTTACTCATTCTCCAGAAAAAGTCCTGTTGAACACACCCATTTCACTCTGAATTTAGAGGTTTTGCTCCTTCTGTAGCAGTCACTTGAAGATCAAGCCCCATACCTCTGTTACTTACTGCCCATTTTAGAGACTTCAGTGGGAGCTCTGAAACGGCAGAGAAGGTAGACTCCAATTTTAAAATACACTGCAGCCATTATTTGAATTACATTTCCTTTTAAGTTCATTACTGCTTACTCGAATTACATGCTGTGTGAGTCTCACTACTTGGATTTGTTGTATCCTCTGGGGAAAGCTGATTCTTACTTGTACAAGAAGGTCGTGCATTTCAATCAGTCTGCAGTTGTGAACAGAAATTATGGCTTGGTGACATTTACTCTTTTTGGTTTTGACTGCAGTCCTTGAACAGTGTGCTAGTGTGGAATATCACTTTTTTCATGGTTATGCATAACCACATACCTTTACTCTGAGATAATTTCCTCTAATCTCTAAAATAAAACATTCATTAAGAACTATTGATTAAGGTTCATGAAATGAACTCTCAGGCTCTTTTGTTTTAAAGCAAATGATTTCTCTTCTTCTGGTAAGAAAAAGGAAGTCCTGGCTCCTTAAAAACCATAAATGTAATCAAATTGTCATGCTAATGCTTATGGTAACAAACAGAAAGTGTGATAGAGGCAGCTTTGCACTGCAGGTTAGTGGGTTCATTTAGACTCAAAGACCATTTGTACAAATCCAAACTGAAGTGTAAGAAATCTGGGAAAGGTATTTACAGTGACTCTAGGATACTTCTTTTCTCACTGGCTTCTTGTGAAAACCCTAAATGAATCACAGTATGGAGTCTGACTTGAAGCTGAGAAAATACTCCCTTTTGTAGAAGAAGGAGAGTGAATTACTCGGTTCCATGTACCGAGAGGCCAACATGAGAAAACCAGTCTTCTATTAATTAATAGGTAATTGTGTATTTGGAAGCATGGCAAAAGAATAGTTTTGTGTACTCAGGAGAATTTCATGTGAGGAGAGAAAAATGCTCAACTTGAGGAGTTCTGCCTGAGGTCCATATCTGTGACAGGTGACCCTACAGGAGAATCAGATTTACCAGGTCTGGAGAAAACAATGCCTTGGTGAAGAACAAACATCTCACACTGTTCTCTGAGAAGCAAGACCTGTTGCAGCTAATTTCACCTTGTCCATATCATGACCAAGTTCAAGCTCAGAAAAAATGGCTGGGAGGTCTACTGCTGTGTCTTTTCCTGGCTACCACAACTGGGCTGCTCCTGGCAACAGCCTATGTGAAATGCCATCCAGCAGCCAGGTAGATGTGACTGGACACATTTGGACGCAGATAACACCAGTGATAGGACAACTGGTAGGATGACCAGATAACACAGATAACACAGTGACAGGAACTTCACTGTTAACATGAACACCACTGTAATTGTCAGAGCATGGTGTGAGGGATCCACACAGATTGCAAGCCATGGTAATGGAAACTCTACCTGTGTCTTACAGATCCAGCTAGTGTACAGGAATATGTAAAGATATGCATTTATTCAAAATGCTGCTCCTGCCCTACCAAAGGATACACAAAGTGCACCACACAACAACTAAAGATTGAAAGAGCTGGAGTCCATGAATACTGGTAAATTTTAAGAGAACTGTCTTAGAGTGCAGAAGCAGGCAATTCCAAAGTGTCAGAAGTCAAGCAAGTGGGTCATGAGGCTGGCTTGGGCCAGGAGGGATCTTCTAGAACTTAGGAGGAAAATGAAAGTGTATGGACACTGGACACCAGGACAGGCAACATGTAAGGTCTACTGAGAAGTTGTTTGCCACTGTAGGGAGAAAATGCATATGGCCAAAGCTCAATTAGAGTTCCAGCTGGCACTGTGAAGGACAACAAAAATAGCTTTTTAATATATTTTAACAGTGAGAGAAGGAGGGATAGCACTGACCTATTACTAGATGAGGCTGTTCACCTCACAAATTGGGATGTGGACAAAGCATAGAGGTTTAAGGCCTTCTTTGCTCCCCTCTTCAATAGCAATAATCATCCCTGGGTTCCAGAGCCTGGAAAGCTGGAAGACAATAACTGGAGGAAATATAAACTTCCAGTTAACTCTGAATTTGTTTATTACTTGTTCATCCAGTTGGATGCACTTAAGTCTATGGAGTCTAAAGGATCTCATCCCAGGGTACTGAAAGATCTGTCTGACATTATCACAAGACCTCTCTCCTCTACTTTTCAACAGTCTGAAGATTAAATTGGCAAATGTGAGGTAGTTGTGGGGGTGGTGAGGCACTGGAACATGTCGCCCAGAGAGGTGGTGGATGTCACATCTCTGGAAGTGTTTTAGGTCATGCTGAATGGGGCTTTGAGCAGCCTGCCTGAGTGGAAGATGCCCCTGTCCATGGCAGGGACTTTGGACTAGATGATCTTATGGTCCTTCCAACCCAAACCATTCTACAATTCTATGCTTCTATGAAGTGTCTCAATTTTCAAGAAGAAAGTATAAGTGTAAGAATGAAGGCCCTGGTAAGTACAGTCCTGTCAGTTTCACTTTATTGCCTGCCAAAATCATGGCAAAGGCTTTCCTGGGATTTATAGACACACATTTGAGAAACCATGCAGTCTTCAGTAGTCACAGCCAGCACATGCTCACAAAGGGTGATTTCAATTTCTAAGTCAATTTCCTTGTGCCTAGGCCATCCATCTAGCTGGCTGAGGGAAGCTGATAGGATTGGTGGTTTGGGATTTTAGCAAAGATTTTGATACTGTCTCACAAAGCATATAAACTAGACAAGTCCATAACAGGATAGGTGAACAGTTGGTGAATGGTCTGGTTGAAAGTGTTATATTGAAGGAGGTTTCAACAGGCTCATGGCCAAGTCAGTGGAGTTCCCCAGAGCTCAACTTTAGGGGCAGTGTTCCCCTGTGTTTTTATAGATAATCTGGACGGAGGAGTTGAATATATATTAAGTAAGATTGTCAGTGATACTAAATTAGGAGGAGCTGTAGACTCCATTGAGAGCAGAGAGAGAACTGGGTAGAAAAAAGATCTATGTAATCATTAACTGAATGTAATTTAACAATTGTTGGATTCTCCACCTTATTATGTTTACAAATTGGAGGCTCGAGGAAGTCCCAGGGAAAGAGATCCTGGTTCCTGGATTGATATCAAGTTGAACAAGAGCCAGCAGTGTCCTGGCAGCCAGTAGGCCCAATCCTGTCCTGGGGTGCATCAGGCACAGCATCACCAGCTGGGCAAGAGAGGAAATTGTCCCACTCTGCTCTGAGCTGGGGCAGCCTCACCTTGAATGCTGAGGGCAGTTTTGGGTGTCACAACACAAGGAAATAAAACTATGTGCAGAGGAGGGTGACTGAGATGCTGCAAAGGTCTAGAGGCAAGACATATGAGGAGCAGATGAGGACACTTGGATTGTTCAGCTTGGAGAAGTGAAGGTTGAGGGGTGTCCCATTACAGTCTACAGCTTCCTCAGAGGGGCAGTGGAATAAGAGGAGAGGATTTCTTCTCTCTAGCTATCAGCAATAAGTCAAGAGAAAATGGAGCAATGCTGGATCAGGGAAAGTTTAGACTGGACATTAGGGAGAGATTCTTTGCCTGAAGAAGAGGTAAGAACAAGCTCCCCAGGAAAGACGTCCTGGCACCAAGCCTGTCAGGGTCCAAGGAGAGTCTAGATAATGTTCTTGATAATACAATTTACTTTTAGGTAGTGGTGTTAGGAATAGTGTATTGGATTTTACAATACTTAAAGATTCGTTACAACTTGAGATGTGGCATGATTCTATTATTCTAAATCATTTAGCTAATATTTCCATAGATGTATAGAACAGTTATAGAAACAGTTATAGAAAACCATAACAATGGTCACAGTCCACTTGTATCTCAAATTTACAGGACAAGGTATTTAATAAATCAGAATTTTTTCTAGGAAAGAAACATAAAAATATGGGTTAAATAGGGGTTATATCCCCTTTGTAGACTAGTCTGATATAGTAATTCACTAATTTATCGCTTCATTAGTGAGGTTTGCAACTCACAAGTTCTCTCATTCTTTACTTGCAACTGGCAACTTACATGCCTTGATTAGTTACCTAATCAAGTAAGAGTGGCAGAGCTTATCCTTCCTCCCCTGTCAGGGTTTGCACATTCCCTGTGTCACAAGGGGAACCACAAAAGCCTCAGTAGTCTGGCTGCTGTTGGATGCACTTGAAAATAATTTGGTTAAGCTGACGTATTTATACCTTCTGGCTCAGAAGGCTCGTCTACAAAACTTCCTTAAGTTTGTGGATTCAGAAGAAACTGCCAATCAATACACATCTATAAAAACACGGGGGAACACTGCCCCTAAAGTTGAGCTCTGGGGAACTCCACTGACTTGGCCATGAGCCTGTTGAAACCTCCTTCAATATAACACTTTCAACCAGACCATTCACCAACTGTTCACCTATCCTGTTATGGACTTGTCTAGTTTATATGCTTTGTGAGACAGTATCAAAAGCTTTCAAAGATGTCATGTTTTGCAGCCTGTACTTTGGTGCAGCATCTCAGGTGCAAAAGCAGAAGAAAAAATGTGCACAAGCATATGACGAAATTCAGAGATCATAATTTTCTTTTAAATTACAGAAGCATACAGCCCGCAGCCCCTTGGCAAAAGGTCTTCTGATGACACCAGCGCCTGGGTGACTCTGAAGGCAGTTCCTCCTCTCTAGAGTCTCAAATTTTGTCATGTCAAAGGCAAGACAAGGGTAATCTCAAGGCAAATATGCATAGACACTCATTCACTGTGCACAGCTAGGCTGAGGAACAGTGCCATAGCATCGATCAATGAGTCATCTGATGTGTCACCCAGTAGCACTCAACATGACTGCAGCACCCACATGCAAACTCAGGCAAAGCTCTGGGTGATTCAGGCTTTTCCAATATCTTTTTCAAACCCAGTCCTCTATCTTATTAACTGTCTTGTAACTTAATGAAGGATGAGAAGGACAGGACCGAAACCAGTTGGCACAGCTGGCAAACTCCTTGTGGTTCTGCCTTGGCAGTAAAGCTGGATCCAATTTTTCTAATGTGCTATAATAACAGGAATTAAAAATCTGTGCCTGTTTTTCTCCTCAGTCCAGCAGCAGCTTTGGTCAGTGGGGGAGAATCTGGACCTCAAGGCTTGGAGGTAGGCTATACCTGGCTTCACCTCGGCCTGCACAACAGTGGTATTTGTTCAGAAAAATTTTCTCCATGTTCTGCAAGGACATCTACTTGTCAGAACAGCTTTTGGCTCACATAAAGTCTTTCAAAGACCATCTATCCTAGAAAATTCACTGCTGTGAAATATATAGCAGATATGTGCCTCTCAGGTAGAAAGAGAGCATATTTGGAATATTCTAAAATAGCAAGAAGCTTTTATATCATGCATTGCACATGTATCACATGCATGTGGTAAAACCTTGATGCAAAGGGAGATATTCACTGTTGCCTTTGACAGCAAAGGGATGAGGATTTACCCCACATTGGTCAAATGGAAATAAAATGGTTCCAAAAATTAAGTGATAAGACAGAGAAAAAAAGAAGAAAGAAACAAATATCTAGTGAAATCCTTAGAAGCTGTGCAGTAATCTGAAAAGTATAGTACTTATTGATCTAACTGGAACGTTTTCATTTCTGTGCCTACACTCTGCTGTGAAATGAAAAATAATAAATGAAGATGATTACTAGAGATTTTTGCCCGTTGTTTACTGGGAGGAAAGGTAATCTACAGCAGGCTAATGGACCAATACACTTAGTAATGAAGAGGCACCTAAATTGTTATAAGTTTAGAAGTTTCTCTTGTTGAAAAAATACAGAGTAGTTACAGAGTTCCTGTCCATATCCTGAGCCAGAAGCTGCAGCTCTCTGTGGGAGGCACACATATAGCTGTTGGAAAATGGCTCCACTGTTTTCTTTTGAATAGCTTTTCACCAGGTGCAGATGCCAGATGCACGACCTTCTGCACCGCAGAAAGCTCTGGATCACTTTTGTTGCACAGTGACTTTTCCACGTTAATATCATTCCCCAAGCAGGTCCTGGTATTTCAGGTTTCACTTGGAAATAGTCTGAGAGCACTCTGGTGAAAAAGGAATAGGCAAGAAGAGGGATATTGCAGAAGGACTGCAAGATTGTGTTTCTCTGTTAATTTGGAAGTCAGTCTGTTAACAGCCGTGGCTGGATGGAGAGATGTGATTTAATGGTCAGAGCACAGAACTAGAAACTATAAATCTCTAGTTTGACTCTGAAGCATCATTTTCTTGTGGCCTAATGCAAGTAACTTAGTCTTTCTTCTCTTGTAAAATAGGGACGCTATGTATTTTGCAGGGCTATATAGAGGGTTTATTGGCTTAAGTCTCTGAAGTATTTCACAGAGAAAAGAAATGAATGTGTCCTTAAAAATGTAGATAGAAGCTTTGGTTCAGGTAAGGTCTTGAAATTCTAGTGCTTTGCTTGCATTTATCTGAGTTTCATTTCAAAGATATTGAGCTTGTAAAATTCCATTAAAAATACATTTTAAAGCAATATTGTCCCTTTACAATGCAATGATATATTTTACTCCCTCCAAAACTGTTGCAGATCTTGTTTTTTTTCTTTTGTTGATTTTTGTCGTTTATTCACTACCTATATTTTTCCTCCTTTCTTGTTTCCCTCCTGTCCTTATACATTTTTTGAAAAAAAATCATAGTATTTATAATTTTTTACATATATCAAAGTGGGATTATATTCAGTTACATTGTCCAGGACATGTCCAGCTCAGACAAGCCTCAGTATACCTCACAGGCCCAGTTATAGTTCTGACAGCCTTGTAAATAGTTACCCTGACAAACACTGGCAATTCAGTCAAAATCATATGCAAGATTAAGAGCTGCTATAACTATTAGAGAGGCCTGTTGGTTACAAGAAAGGATTTTGGAATCAATAGTGTACAATGACTTCAATAAAAAATTCCCTATGAGCCAAACCTGCATTGAAGATGGAAAAGAAGGGTTTGTCCTCAAATTTATCTTTCTAAAGTTATTAATGACTTATAAGTAAACAGGTAGTAACTTGTTGCTGCACTACTTTGAAAGAGGTAGCTGAAATGTCAGCCATTTAGATTTAGAGCACAAGATTTAAGAACAGAAGTCTTCAACAACATGCTGATATTCATAAGTAAGAACACAGAAAGGGAAATGTCTTCAGGTTAGAGAACCAAAAATAATTATGCACAGCAAGACCCAAATAATATACTTACTGTCCTATAATAATAGGAATATCCCTAGTTATTCCTAGTCTGGTAATATTCTTTAAATTTTTAGTGTTACAAATTCTCATTATTTTCCCCAAGTACTTTAAATACATGATTAGACATAAATCACAATTTTCTTACAAACTACATGGTGAGCTCTAGGGAAGGTGTACAGTAATTTATACAAACTGTGCTAAATTTGCTTTCTGTTGCAGTCAATGGCAAATCTTGTTTTTAGTCTCAGTAAAAGGAGGATTCAGTCCCTACTCTTGCTAAATAGCAAATGAAAGAACTTATGGAAATTTATTTACTTTTTATTAGTTTTTCATGTGAGCTATTGATGTACTGTTCTGTTGTAGGAAAAATTACAAGATCCTGCTTTAACAGAAAGCTGCATCCAACTGGAATTCTGTTTAAAAGGTGCCAGAATCAGTAATCCTATTATAAGTTGGGACAAGAAGCAGGTCTGCTAAGACTTCTAGAGAACAAATTAACAAGTGGGAATGATTAAGTCAGAAATGACTTGGTGTTCTAATTGAAGAAGTCATGCAGCATGATGTCACTCTCTGTTATTAGCATTTAATTGCTTTCAGAGAGAGCTCTGTGTGCCTCTCTTCCCTCTCCCACAAGAAAACACTCACAGCATCTAAAATACATCAAGTTATAGAGGAATGTTGCTGTTTGGTCTGTTTTAAGTTCATGTAATTAAATTAACTAAATAAAAAACACAGAGCTGTTTATAGGCTCAGCTTTGAATTTTTCATTTTATGCATCCAGGTCTGTTTCCAGTCTCATTGGCTGGTTTAAAAACTATTCTGGAAATGTGTCTAACAAAGAATAGTCACATCCCATGACTGCACCTGGTTTGCTGAACTGGCTGTTCGAATTTTTCTCAACAAAATGTTAGTGTTAGGGTCATTATATTACAGAAATTGAGAAGGAGAGAAGGACACTCTGCTAGCTACTTATCCATGCTTATAAGATATTCAAAATCTTTTTGTCATCAAAGTGTTGGGACAGTGAACTCCACTGTTACATTAAAGCCAAGCAAAGCTTCTAATTTGTGCATCTATCAATTGCAGATCATTCAGTTGCCTCATACTATCTGAACAGAACTGTATGTTCATATACCACAGAGAAATAAAGGCTTAAATAAATGACAATTCAAAGGACAGAATTGCACACTCCAGACTAGTCTATATTTGCATGTATTTGCCCCCATTGTGGCAGTAGAATTACTGAAGTACTGTTACCTTCAAATCCCTGTTGGAGAGAAAACATAGCAGAGCATTAGCGATCCAGGAGGTTCCAGGAATGAGATGAAACTTGTGTCT
Organism: Cettia cetti; assembly: GCA_013401135.1. NCBI lineage: Eukaryota > Metazoa > Chordata > Aves > Passeriformes > Sylviidae > Cettia > Cettia cetti. The sequence continues at coordinate 24,206 of VZUI01009594.1, forward strand.
ATCTTGTTTTCTATGTCTCTGATGGCATGTAATACACAGAGTAAGCTTTTAACATTTGCAGCAATTCAATAATGCTATTACTCAAGAAAAAATTTTAAAATCATTGAGATCGAACACAATTTTGACAGACTTCAGACTTCTTCATAACTAAATTTCTCTGCACACTTGCAAAACAATAATCCTGACATTCTCAGAACTTGCTCCTTATCACTTCAAAAAGAATGTCCAGCTCACTTGTTTTCTATGGGTGTCTATTTCTTAGACGCTTCTGAGAGGGACAGAACTGTGCTTGGCTCATCCCGCCTTTTGTACCAATAGTCCAGCTTTAGAAAATGGCAGGGGAAAATCTAAGTTGGATGTGCTGAGACAAGAGATAAACCTGAGGATTTCTCTCTTATGAAAATATGAAATATGTTCTTTTTTTCCAGACATGGGAATTTCTGTCCTACCTTGGGGCAGCCAGACACGGGGCTTTTTCTGTGTCAATTTTCCTTCTTCCTACCTAATGGGGTTTTGCCAAAAAACAGAAAGAAGTAAAATTCTTAAGTGCAAGAAAAGAAACCTTTCCTTTCTCCTGTCCATGTGATAACTCCAGAAGTAAATTCCCTTTCCACTGCAGCAGCTGATCCCTTCTAACCAATGATATTGTGTTTGTTTCTCTTGGTTCTGATAAAGAAAACCTGAACATACTGCACTTCAAACAACCAAGTAAGCCACCAAAACCTTACTGAACCAGAACAGCTCTTTGGTCAGTTCTTCTCTTTTCCAGTTCTGAACCTCAAATCACTCTTTTATGTAGTTGCTTGTTCTTGCATGTTTATGCTACATTGTTGTAAAGTGACAAAGTGGGAGATAAGGATGAATGAGCTCTCTGAACAAGTTACATAATTAATGAAATGAAAAGAAAATACTTTCCCTATGGGAGTCCAGTGCACCTTCAAAAGCTTTACTGAGGCCTGGTATGCTAGTTATTTTATCACTGTTACATATTTGGCTGCGTCTGCTGGAGGCTGGTTCTGACATCCTTTTAGTGTAGCCTGGGATGAGGTTGTTCTAGAAAGTTCTGTGAAAAAGTGGTGAAAACCAGCACAGGGTGTCCTTGATTTGCTTGGGTGCTGCAGATAAGTTCAGGCAGTTGATCATTGAACTCCACTGCGGCTGTGCCAGTGCTCAGCCATGTACTTTGCTGTTTCAGACCCTGCCCAGACTTTACTTCAGGGTTTGGCTTCAGACCTGCTTTGTTGCAGTGAGCTAGCTCAGGGATCATTGGACTCATTGTTGATGTGGTTTCCAGAATCAGATTTGCTCTGCTCTCCTTGTTCTGACCCCTTGCCTGAAAAAACTGCAACCCTACCTGCCTTGCTGTAGCTCTGAATTCTGGGTTTACCTTCCCATATGGATTGACGCAGTCCTGTTTGCCCTCTGGCAGACTGCTCTGGGTAGGCTTGTCTGGGGAGATGAGGAGGAGGTGTCAGCCACTGTCACTGAACGCCTGTAGTGCTTGCAGCTCCATCTGGGAATGCATGATGAGGTGACTGAGAGCTTCTGGATTAGTACTAAAGGAGGGGCAGGAGATTTTATTGTGAGGGGTTTATTACAGGCTGCCTGACCAAGGAGACAGCTGCCAAGGCCCTCTACAGATGTATAAGAGCAGCCTCGTGTTCACAAGCCCTGATCCTCATGGGGGACCTCAGGAGCCTTCAAATCCCTGTTGGAGAGAAAACATAGCAGAGCATTAGCAATCCAGGAGGTTCCAGGAATGAGATGATGCCAATTTCATTCTCCAAGGGATAGAAGAGCCAAGGATAGGCACTAAGCTGGACCTTATTCTCCCCAACAAGGTAGGGAATGTGAAGCCTAAGGGCAGGCTGGGCTGCGGTGACTGTGAAACTATGGAACTCAAGATCCTTAGGGAAACAAGGAGAACAGGGAAGCTCTCCTTAGGGAAACAGGGAGGTCACTGTGCTGGATTTCAGTAGAGCTGACTTTGGCCTCTTGAAGGATCGCCTTTGTAGAGTCCCATGGGATTGAGCCTTGGAGAGAAGAGGAGCCCAAGACAGCTGGATGGTATTTAAGAATCATTTCCTCCAAGCTCAAGAGCAATGCATTCCAATGAAGACGAATTTGAGTAAAAATGCTAAAGGGCCTGTGTGGATGAATAAAAAGCTCCTGGACAAAATCAAATATAAAAAGGACGCCTATAGACAGTGGAAGATTTGTGTGAGGAATGCACAGAAACTGTCCAGAAGAATTCCAGACAAGAATCAGATTAAGAAAGCTTAAACCCTGATAGAAGTAAATGTGGCCAGGGATGTCAAGGGGAACAAGTAAAGCTCCTACAGGCATGATGGTGATATAATGCAGAAAAATGTAAGGAAAATGTGTGCCCTGTCCAGAAGGAAACAGGAGACCTGGTTACAGGTCTGGATATTGATGAGGTTGATGTACTTAATGATTATTTTGCCTCAGTTTTCACTGGCAAGTAAACCAATCACTTTGCTCAAGTCACAGAAAGAAAATCTCTCCCAGAGACTGGGAGAATGAAGAACTGGCTGCTCTAGGAGAAGATCAGGTTCAGAAACATCTAAGGAACCTGAATTTTCACAAATTGACAGGACCTGATGAGATATTTCTGAGGGTCCTGAGGGAGCTGGCCAAAGAAATGGCCAGTGTCCAACATATTTGAGAAGTCATAACAGTGTAGTGAAGTTCTCATTGACTGAAATAGAGGATACTTAGGACCCATTTTTAAAAGGGAAGAACAGAATGAATGTGGAGCTACAGACTGGGCAGTTTCACCTCAGGGTCCAGCAAGATTATGGAGCAGATCCTCCTGGATACTCTGTCAAGACACGTGTGAAATAAAGAGGTGATTGGTGACAGCCAACATGGCTGTCAAGAGCAAATCATGCCTGACAAATTTGGTGGCTGCCTATGATGGTGTTACAGACTAAGTGAGAAGGGAAAAAAACCAAATATCATCTGTCTGGCCATGAGCAAAGCACTGGGCTCTGTCTCACATGACATCCTCATCTCTAAAATGGAAAGACATGGAATTGATGGATGGACCTCTCGATGGATAAGGATGGTCTCACTCCAAGACTAGAGAGTGGAGAGCAGTTATGAGTGGTGTCCTTAAGGGCCAGTATTGGGACAGGCACTGTCTAACCTCTTTGTCAGTGATACAGACAATGGGATTGGTTGCACCCTCAGCAAGGGTGCTGACAACACCAAGCTGTGTGATACAGACACGCTGCAGGGAAGCAGTGCCATCCAGAGGCACTTCAGTAGGCTTGAGAGGTGGGCTTGTGTAAACCTCATGAAGTTCAACAAAGCCAAGTGCAAGGTACTGCACCTGTATCAGGACAATCCCAAGCACAAATACAGTCTGCACACCAAATGAATTGACAGCAGCTATGCAGAGAAAGACTTAGGGGTGTTAGTTTACAAGAATGTTGACAAAACCCAGCAATGCAACCCAGAAGGAAAACTACACCCTGAACTGCATCAAAAAGAGTGGCCAGCAGGTCAAGGGAGGTGATTCCCCCCCTCTATTCTCTGCTCTTTCTTGAGTACTATCTCCAGGGTCCCCAGAATAGGAAGGCTTTTGACCTGTGGGACCAATTCCATAGGAAGGACACAAGGGCGATCAGAGGCCTGGAACACCCCTCTTATGAAGTCAGACTCAGAGCGACTGGGTATTCAACACAGAGAACAACCTTATTTTGGCCTTTCTGTACCTAAAAGTGGTCTGCAAAAAGGCTGGGGAGGGACTTTTCACAAAAGCATGTAGTGATATAACAAAGGGTAATGGCTTCAAACAGAAAGATGGCAAGTTTAGATTAGATATTAGGAAGAAATTCTTTATTATGAGTGTGGTGAAATGCTGGAACAGGTTGTCCAGAGAGGTTGTGGAGTCATCATTCCTGGAGATGTTCAAGACCTTGGCTGGATGTGACTCTGAGTAATCTGGTATAAGGTGCCCCTAGCCATGACAGAGGTGTTGGAGCTAGATCATCTTAAAGGCCCTTTCTAAAAAAACCTCTTCTAAGGTTCGAATTGTTTTTCATTTAAATTTGGTTTTATTACAAATAATGAAGGAGCTAAACTCAAAGGAATCTTTAAGCCATGAAGTCAGAGAAACTTTATCTGTAGTGTAAAGTTGCCTCTTACTGTTATAAAGAGCAGTGGTATTAGAATACTATTTGCATACCCACCTTTATTATCCATCCAATTCATTCCCTCATGAAAACACAGATCTTCTGGAGTGTAGTTTTTGAGTAGATACATCCTGTCTGTTTTTTGGCTTTTTTACTTTACCCTCCTTCAGATTTAGAACTTCACTATTTGCTATTCAAACCCCCCTCTGATTATGTCTTACTTTGTTTTCAAAAAATGAGATTTATAATATTTACAAGAAAAAACCCAACATGTTAGAAGAACATTTCCAGTTAAAGATTACTTTTTGACCCCTAAGTTATTTCAGAGAAATCCTGGTGCCATAGGTTTGTTTGGTTATTTTCTCAGATTATCGTGAAGACCCTTACTAAAAAGGTTTAAAGGCAATCAATTAAATGTTTATATTAGTGAGAAGGATTAGATCTATTCTGAAGGTTTATTTTTATACGGAAGTGTTTCAAATGGCTCAAGTTTTCCATATTGCTTTTTATTAGGAAATAAAATAATGGTACAAATATTTTTTTAATTAACATTGCTTTCAAAAGTGAGGCCTATTACTGTTTTATGTTTGTCACACGATAGAGACATGAAGACATTCTGTACATTTAACAGCAGACTATAAAAGATCAGGGCTTCACTGCCTGTCCTGGTTCTTATCATCATGAAAGTGGACACTTCAAGAGCTGACTGAGGATGTTGGTATATTACTTTTATGGAGAGCGTTTTCTAACATAATATAATGTACATAATGAGAGACCAAAGGAACTGGACAAAAAGGGAGTAAAATTAAAAAAAAAAAAAAAGAAAAAAGGAAGGAAAGAAGGCTATATCCTTCTATTACGTGGTAGAATACCATTTTGTACATCTTGCCACAGCCTTCTTAAAAATCAGTCAAAAAATGTGGGCAAGATATATGGAACAGCAGAGAATGGTAATGGACTGGACAATAGAGAATAAGAAATGAAGGCTGAAATCATTAGTCCATGTCAAACCACTTTTATCTCCCTCTTTAAATTTGTGAACAGAGCCAAAAAGCTTTTAGTATCGTTAGTACAGGAAAAACATCCAACAACAATTAAAAGTCTACATAAGTATAGTAAATTAACAAATGTTCAACCTGCATCGAAGTATACTAGTGTGAACAAATTTGTCACAGTCTTTGGGAGCTTTGCATAGATGATACCAGAATGTGATGTTTTCAGTAGAGAAATTATATTGAGGAAAGATATTTAAGCGACTTCACCAGGAGGAGGCATAGGAGGTGCTGGGCAGCAAGCAGTATTACAGGAAAGAGACAACATATCCCTCTATGGGCTGACTAAATGCATACTAAGATAGCTACCATCAGTCACAAGACAGAAAAGATTGCTGCCAGTAACAACTGTGGTCTTTATTAATTGATTCCCAGACTTTAAGCCACTACTTCTGGACCTGCTCTTTGCATTTTTCCAAGGCTCTGGCTTTGGGGACAAGTGATTACTTAGGAAGCTGAGAAGGAAACAGTTTAGAAGTATAGTTTATTTTGCATGACCAAAAGTTTTATGCATTGAAGCCAAAATGTTTTTTAAAAGTATGGAAATCTTTAAAAATGCACGAATAGCTGCGAGTTACACAATGAGTCATATACAAGCAAAACCTAACAATTTCCTCAGAATTTTCATCTGAGTATGTGTGACCTGCATGTGTTCAGAGGTATAACATTATGATCTAAATATACATGACAAACAATATCCTTTTATTGATAAGCTTTTGCATCATCTCATTAACAATATTCTAAATATCACTACTGAAAACAAGATTCTGTTCAAACTTACTCAACTTAGATAACCCTTCAACTTAAATGCAACAGCTCTCTTAACTCAAGGTTTTTTCAGGTCCTTTGGTCTTAATTGACATGAACTAACTGCATGCCTTGACTATCTATCAAACTTTGTTCTACAACATGGCTGAGAATAACAAAGTGAAGTCTTCAAATGAAAGATCCTCTGCTGAGGATCTGAGAGAAGAAAATCTAATTTTGATAATTCTAAGAAAACAAATTGACAGTTACAAAATCACAATTTTTTTGGAAAAATTCATGCAAATTTTTCTCTTGGAAAGGACACTGTAGATTTTTGCAATATCTCACAGTGCAGACCACACCAGCTTTCCCTGTGGGCATGGAAAACACAGAAGCAACACTAGCCAACACTGAAGTAAGGAACCAGCAAATGGGTCAAGCCTTTCTACAGCTAACAGGAAGGAAGAAAATCTGAAGAGGGAAAAAACTTCTGTTTTCAAGCCTGTGATGACTGAAGCTCATAAATGCCTACTAGTAGAAAGAGAGCTAAATGAGTTATCACAACACATCTTATCTAGACTTGAAAGCATTGATCACTGAAAAAAAAATCCAGCAGCTGCTGTCAAGCACAAGCTAATTTCTCTTTACTACCGGTACACAGATCCTACCCATTACTTTAAATCCTACACAAATTCTATCTTATTGCATGGGGTTTTTAACTTCTCACTGGTTATGCTTAAGCTTTCTGAGAAATGAGTTCTCTTACACTAAAAATCACCTGAGATGTTCAGGGTCTTGGTCAGTAATATGAGAAAAGTTCTATTGTAGGTTCAGGGTACAAGTGAGACAATACTCATGGTATTCTTGAGTCATAGAGGGACTTCTCTTCCCTCTCAAATCAAAAGGTAATGTGTAAAATTTTTGCTCTTCATATGCAATCAGATATCATTGCAGGACTCAGCATTAGTAGGTCAAGAATCTAATATTTTTTAAGTTGGCTTTGTACAAGTCAACAGGTTGTTTTCCAATCAATTTCTCACAGCCTTTTTAGAAAAAGGGCATCCTAGTAGCTTCAGCTCTCCTTCAGGGCTTGTATCAATTTCACTTCTTCCTCCTTCACTTAAGATTCTGAATATTTATAGGGAAAACAATATCTTATGTTGTATGAAGTCACAGATAACTTTTATTACTTTACAGTGATTTTTCCCTTATTTTTCCTTCAGTTTATGTGACAGTTTCATTTCTGTCAAGACTAAGCTGAAGTGAACAGTTTGTATACTACACCCTCTTTTACAGACGACTGGTATGCTTGTGTTCTACCTCTTGATGGTTTCCTGCATTTATCTCCATCATCCTCAGTCCCTGGGTTACAGAAACTTTGCAGTTTGGAGTACCATAACAATATGTCTCTTACGCTACAAGAAGACAGAGAAGTTCTGTTTGCTTCATCCTTGACTTCAAGTCTTATTTAATTGTTCTACCTGACACTGGAGCATCTTCAGCAGAATACGATGGAAGGTCTTGCTCTCTGTACGATGGAAGGTCTTGCTCTCTGTACAGCATGGTGGCTAATGCTGCTTCAATGATTAGGCATCTTTCTCTCTTATTTTAGGCACAGCTTTAGGAAACCCAGACACTCAAAGCTAGGATGGTGTGCTCCAGAGCAGGCAAGGTACTTAAAAACTGGGCACTGTTAGTGTGCTCTGTTCCTAAATATCTGACACTGCTATAAACCTCAGTTTAGTGAGAAGGTGCTTACTCGTCCTACTCTTCCTATGTATTCTGTTCCATGCACAAGTATGATGAATTTTGACTTCATCATGCAAGATGTTCTTTGGGAATCTACTTTGGTTATGATTTGCCTGCACTATCCCTTTTAAATTAATCCAAAGCAAACCACACAGTGACATTCCATTGAACCTGGTGGGAGATTTGCTGTACTAAGAAGCTTTGTAAGAGTGGTGAACCATTTGTGGGTTGGTTTGGTTTTGTTTTTTCATGCAGACATTTTGAAAGGGGAAAAAACAGTTGGTGTCTCAGAAGTTTTTGCTATGAAAATTCATTTGTTTTTTCTTTTTGTTTTTCTTTTTCTTTTGAGGATTTGAATATGTATAAAGAGTATGTTTCATAGTCTTTGAAAATGCAGTAAAAGCAATAAAAAAGAAAAATGGAAGAAAATATACTACTTAATCTCATCTCTGTAGAAACAAAATCTATTTGGGCAAAGAAAAAAGAGTTGTGAGAAATTCTCTTTCTTGTCTACTGATACAGGACAGTAGGTGTTTTATAAACACATAATCCTTCTGTGGTAGTCTTCAAATTGAAGGAGCATCACACCAGCAATGTAAGCTTTTGCTGATGCTACTTCCTACACATAGTAAAACCATGTTCATCAGCTCTTAATTACTTTTAGCTGCAGCTGCTGACCAATAAGCATTTCCCATTGTGGAAAGCTGAAGGCCAGCAGCTGTTATACGGCACTACATGTGGAAAATAAAATCTCCCCTCTTGCTGACATGTTTTTGGGAAGTAGGTTGATTGGAGCTTGTGGATGATGTCTGACATTCTGCTAGAGAATGACAGTTTATAAGTGTGCTTTTCCTGGAATAAACTAATTTTTCTAATGAGGATGAGACACATTTTCAACAGGTGCTAAAACCAGACACCAAAGACTTGAACTGTATGCAACACATGGTGTTCTTTATAGAGGTTCACTAAAAAGGATATGGGAGAAGTCTCTCATTTATATTCCTCCATCTACGCCTTTATTTATATAAAAGCTTAATCTTGTTTCAAAACCAAAACCATATACATTGGTATTGCCTTGTGTATACATATGAGGTCCATGACTGTAACATGTGGCCATACACCTTACAAATGCACACTGAAATTACCCTTTAAGAAACCTGAATTATTTAACAGTAGCTACAGATTATGACAAAGGAAACCTTAGGAACCACAGAGATATAAGTCTAGCCATGGTCTTTGATAACCAATTTTAACTGAAACTATTGAAATTTAGCTGACTATTAAGTAATTTTAATAATTTTCCTATGAAAATAACATGAAGTTTGAAAGCTATTAATCCTTACTATGTGGTAAGGACATTTATCTGAATAGGACCCAAAACCAGCATGGTCTTAAAGTCTGAGAAAAATGTGACTGCAATCATTAGACTGCTTTGAAGCTTTGGTTTCAAATGCCTACCTCCCCCTCTTTCAATTTCTTTATAAGAATGCATCCACTTTGTGGCAATTAACTGCCACAGGTCCTCTGATCAGGGAACTGTTAAACCAAACACATACAAGCCCATACATAGTCACCCACGTTCTCAGATGTGTGTTACCTGACGGATCTGGAGTGCCTGGAAAACCTTGCACAGAGCAAGTGACTTTGTGACATTGCAGGTGGTAACCACCAGTGATCAGAGGCTCTTGTACCACTCTGCAGACATGAAAACTAAGTGTCCTGTTCCCTCAAGTGACAATCACCCACTACAGATCTTGGTGGTATGTACAGCACAGATTCTACACGGGCATGCCCAGTAGCTGCTCTGCTTTACTGGCTGATGTTTCTCAGCCTTTCTAGGTAATTGCCTGGCCCCACACTTCATGAGTTTGCAGAGGCACTGCAATTCGTCCTACGATCCATGATTTTTCCACACAGCTTTTTTTCCTTTCTTTTGAGCCAAGCAAAGTAAAACGGTAGCCATACAAGCTGCTGGGAGATTTCCCAGTGGCAGGACTCCAACTACAGCGCCTTGCAGAAATAATGCAGACTTAAGCTAGAATTGCTGCATTTAAGACCAACTATAATAACATCTTTTATTCTTAATTATTTCAATATAGACAACATTAATATTCTCTCTTGCCCCCATGGAATTAAAAGCAGGCATCCATGTCCATTGAGAGCTGTTTAACATTTTTCTTCTGAACTCTCATTTTTCAGTTCACAGGACACTTAGTTTCTGCATTAGACATGAAAGGAACACCTCAGACCTCAATATTTGAGATCAATGTACATTCACAAAGACAATATATGGAAACTCCTGCCTTGCAGCTTTTAATATTCTCCTCTTCCTCATATTTCATGGATGGTTTGGGAACTGGAGTGCTTAATACCCTCTGCCTGGTGAAGCACAGGTTAGTCATAGTGAGAACTACAAAAATGGTGCTATCACTCAAAAGTTTCAAAAGAGTGAGATGTGCTGCCCAATGAGAGCTAATGATGAACTGTAACAACTTTTTTACAGAATGCATATACAAATTTCTACCAGTGTAAACACAAACCTCAGAATAAACTTTCCACACATTCGAACAATTTCTGGTTTATTGTTTTGGAAATGAGCACCACAACAAAATTACTCACTTAAATTTAAATGAAAATGTTGAGTGTGTCTGTTATGTTTATTTTAGTCTATGTATTTGAGCCCACAGGACTCAGTCATCTTATCCCACAGATGACTTCTGTAAAATAAGCAGATTGTGCCACTAGATTCCCTGAGGCCAGAGTAGAAAGGCAGGACAGAGAAGTCTTTGAAAGATTCCCCAAACCTTTTATGCACAGAAACAAACAGCTGGTGATTTTGCAGCTAGTAGCATGCTGGTCCTTGTGTTCACAGCAAACCAGTCTTGGTGGTAAAACAGCACTTGGCTGTCTGCATTCAAAATAATTCACATGGGGGAACTTTGCCCTCTCTGTAGACATTGCTGAGCCTGACAGACAGTTTCCAATGCTTTTTTTCCACCAGGTAGTGACAATTTTTCTTTAGCTGACTGAGTATGACACAGTTCACTCTTGAGTAAAACATAAAGTTGTACTGTATTAGGTGTGTTCAGGATCTGTTGTGCTTTAATTCTAGACATTTCTGGGTCTTTCTAGGTAATTGCCTTTCCCTGCACTTTGTAAGTGCACAGAGACACAGTAACTCTGTAATTCTTCTCCATGGCACCTTTTTTTCCTTTCCTCTGCATGAAGAAAGCAAAACACTGCAGTGTGAAGCCTGTGAGTTACTTTGGTCCTAAACTGTTCTCAGATTCTTATGGACACATAAGGCTGTTTTTACTCCATTTTTATGTGGGAATTTACTGTTCCATATTAGAAAGATCTCCTCCTTTGAAATGGTTAGTTTGTGGGCTTTTAGCAATTAAATAAAAATAATCCTTGAAGGAAAGAAAGAGTTTCAAGCAACCACAATGTGGACTGTGAACTTAAATGCCAATTGAACCCAATCCTCAGCCGTGTTCGTGTTGCAGTAATAACAGAGTAACTAGAAACGGCTCCAAAGGAGAAGGCCCCTAACCCACTTAAAAAAGCTGGAAATAGAAACACAACCTTTAATCTCTTTTGGTTTGGTACAAGAAATTAAGAGCCAATGTTAAAGCTTTACAAAACTAGCTTATGAACTGTCTATTCATTGCACCATCTACTATGAAACCACTTCGATATTTAAAGTTCAAATTCAGACTCAGTTGAGCACTTAGGAGTGGAAAAGGAGAAAATAGGAAAATATGAAAATGTCTTAAACATTATTTGCCAATTCTTTCTCAGTTATTTCCATATTAAACTTAGATCACAAATTAAACTATTTATCCTTACTTGCAACACTGAAAAAAAACTTCACAGAGGAATATTCTGCTACTTGCACCATCATTAATAATAATGCACTCTGCACCTTAAGTAACGTTACTGTTGCATAGGGAAGAAAGGGCTATTTATCCACTTACATATTTTGTACAGGACTATAGGGCCAGACCAGTTTAATATGTGGTAAAATTATTGAGAGTTTCTGAAAATCCTTTTAAATTTACCATCTCTGTTATGTGCACTGCAAACACTTCAGTTTGCTTGCTGTTTTGCAGAGGAAATTCTGGTAGCTTTGTTTTTCCATAAAGGAGAGTTTCTCAAGGGGGACTGTGTATGACAGTTTTATGAACAGAAGAATATTAATTTTATCCATATAATAATGATATCTTGTTTCTATCTAGTTCAAATCAAAAACAAAATTAGTTTTATTCTTTAAAGAAAGCAAAAATATTTTTCTGCTGCTCTCCTTTTTGAAGAATGCTTACAAAATGCCAATGGAAGTGTTTTCCATATGCTTGTTGAGCATAACATGCTGAGCTTTTTTTTTAAATTAATAGTCATCACTTTTAAAGATGTCAAACACATCATCTATTTTAAACACATAGTTGTGAGTTTATTGTAGCAGGCCATTTATAGCTGTCTTTGTTTAGGTCAGAGTTTAGCAGAAAATACTACTAATTACCTATCACAATTGCATTTCTATAGGTTCATCACAGCATAAAACTATACATGCTTCAATTTTTTATTGATTGGCATTAAAAATACCAAGTGGAACACACATTATGCTTATACACACAAAATTAGGAAATGGAAACAGTCATTGAGGCCTCAGAAGTCATTGTCCCGTTGTCCCATTGTCATTCTTTTATTCTAGCACATTCTCCTTTTGCAAGGTCAAATGTTTTTCCTTGTTTGTCTTTTCTTTTTGAGGGGCCTTCTCTCTGTGTTTTGTGCTTCTTTCCTCAACTGAACTGTTTAAATTAGGAGATATGAGTAGAATAAAATATCTGGGACCTAAATAATCTTTTACAAATTAATTAATCTCTCTGTATTTTCTGCAGTCTAATGGATTTTTTTGTGTATCGTAACAACATAAAAAATTGCACCAAATGAAAAGAGGGAAATTTCAAAGAGCTTGAGTCTGGATCATGCATTGCATAATCGCATTCCTTCAATTGTAATGATGATACTAAAACAAAAATTGTACTTTCATAGTACCTTAGAGTCATTGTTCAAAGATTCAAGGAATGAAAGAGCCATTCCTTGTAAATCATGACAATTTAGCCACTAAACGTAAGTTCAGAGGTTAAAATAGATTTTACGTAAAGAATGCCTATAGATTATTTGCATGATGGTGGTGTAGGATAAATATATAATAAAGAAATACAATGTTTTTGTCTTTATTGCCAGTTATTTGAGCTACACAATTATAATAAAAATCCCTATATTCAACTCTTCCCTTGTTTTTATTAATTCAAAAGCTGTTGCAAAGAATAAGGACCTTGTTTTGAAGATGTCAAGAAGAATGGATCATGCAAAATCCCTTAAATTATTTCCTATAAAATTCTGTCACCCTTGGCTACTCTGAACAGCCAGACTCATATTATTTTTTTTTTCCTCAGTGAACATATACAAAAATTGCTTTCTTCTATGGTTAACACTTTAGAGAGCATGTTATAATTCCCCATGACAAAGTTTTCATAGTAGAATTACAGCCTAAGAAAATTAATGATGAGCAGCAAAGTGCTCCAGGGATGTAGCGCAAATATTTTCATGATAACTCACACCATCTATTTGCTTTACTTCCTCTGTCTCTTATGTAAATTTTATTTTAACAAAGAACTGCTCAGTCTATCAGTAAAACATGAAGGTTTATAGAAGGACTTTCAAAAGGCTTACATTTAATTGATATCCAAACCCTCTCAGTCTGCAAATCAGTAACAAAAGATGTTTGCCTTCTCTCTGCAAACAGAGCAGATGTCTAAGTAAAATATCACCTCTGGAACAGAAGCAACTAACTTTTATGTTCTCATCACAAAAATGGAAGCTCTACACTGGTGGCCTTTCTTATTTACACCACACACATGGCAATCTTTGACATTCATTTCCTTGAATATAAACAGAAGATACAGCCTCCCTCTCCAGAAGTTAATGAATTGAATCATAAGACCCCTTAATTCAAATGCCTAATGATCCTAAAGTACTTCCACAGTTCTGAAAAGCAAGTGCATTAAAACTGATTTTAGGATAAACCAGAAGATTGGTGAAACAGTACCTTTGTGCTTTCTATGACAGGACTTGTTCACATACAGACTTAAACCATATTAGACACAGCAATTTTAATGCTGAATAAAACTATGTTTTGAGTTTGACTATAAGCCAATTGAAATGGCTGGAGCACAGGGGTAAAGGTTTTGTATCATATCTACAGGATCCTTTAATTTGAACAGGAATTAACAGTGAAAGGACATTAACAATATTGAGATTACTGAAGATAAACCAATAGATTGAAAACCTTCAGAGAAAAAATGCATTCATTAGAACTATTCAGAGGAAAAAAAAAAATTCAAGTCACACAGAGTAATACATTACATTACTGGAGAAAAATGTTCAGGACATTCATCTACAATGCAGAAAACCTGCCTGATTCAGATGGAGGACTTAAACCTTGGGTCTATCTATGTCTTTTGAGATAAGCAAATGTTGTGTAAAAATCTCTGCTTTGATTCACTCCATTTTTATGAAAAACACCTAAAATTCCTGTGAAAATGTACATAATTTATTGTCTGAGTGAGAATTTTTCTTTTTATTAATTTTGAAAAAGGGAGAACAGTTTCTCATCCAACTGATATTATCCCCTGCTGAACTATTGGTCATGAGACTTGCTTAGTGTGTAGGAATGACTTAGCATTCAGTTTCCCATAAGCTCTACGATCCCAAACCATAAAAATGGGGAAAAGGACTGTCTTTAACTTAAGCAAGATTTTAGTTACTGTTTGTTTGGGTTTGTTGGGGATTTTATGTTTATTTGTTTTGTTAATGCAAATTCTCTAAGGTAGTTACAGGTCTTAATTTCTTTTCCATTTAATTTTTACATAAATTTGATACCTACAATGTAAGAAACTGAGTATCTTATATGACATCTTGATTACCTCCAGAGCAAATAAAAAGTCAAGTTAAACTGTCCAGCCAAGACATTCAAACCACTTTTTGGTGTAGATCATATGAAAACTGGGGGAAGTGTTTTGCCAGACACCTGGCAGTTGCTTAACTAAAACTCAGGGAAGTTGCTACTTGGACTTTCTTGTAACTTCTTGAGCTGAGATGGAATCTGCCAATTCTTTGCTTATAGAGTTGGTGTTAAAAATATTCAGTCACTCTCCATGCAACCAGAATTGAGCTATGGATTCTTTTGCATCTTATTATTATTCCTTAATGGAAACCTTTTCACCTTCGGGTAGTCTAATGGAAAGTCTTTTCACCTTGGCATGGTGCCCGTTCTTGAAATTCAAGTTGATGTAGAAGATTAAATCTACGGTTGGAAGCACCTCAGTTTTAGCCAAAATTAATTTCCAATAACATCTACAGGCTTCCCACAAGTTTTTCAGTTTGCTTAGCTCCTATTACATAAAGCGGAAGTTGTGAATCTGGGTACTGATAAAATGTGAAAAATACACTCTGTCCCATAATAGCTGCAGGGTGGGACTAAGAGAGCAAAACAGTAATTTCTTACTTTGAAATTCATCAGTACACTCAACTGTAAAACTGAACACTGGGCAAGACATGTTCCCATCATTAGGGAATAAAGACACATCCGTAGAGCCTCTTTGTTCAAAATTCTCAACAACTCCACTCTTTCAATAAAGTTGTAAGCTACATGTTTCATAACAATCTCTAAATGAAAAAATGAACCTTATCCAGGTGTGAAGCATATTGGATTGGTAAAAAAACCAGAAAAAACTGTCCGTATATGTAATCTTTTGTCATGACCAAGAATTGAAATAGAACTCTGTAATCCTATACATTAGCAAGCTAATCATAAAACTTTTGCAAATTCATGCTAATAAAAATGTCATTCATTGGAAACAAAAGCTGCTTCATTTGCATATCTGGTGAGTATTTAGATAGCCAGGAAGGCAGGACTGAAACAAGAAGAGAACGCAGATGATCACACAGGTATTATTTCTTAAGACCTCAGAAGCTACATCTTAAACTCTCCTTGCACTGGGATACACTGCCCTCCATGGTGGCATCCCATTTGTAATAATCAATTCTATCAGCAAAGGATAATTATTTGAAAAAAGCAGCCTTATGTAAATACAATGCCAAATTAGAAGGCAAATATTTAACCTGTATCACAACCTATGCAATAAAGAGATACTGAGTTGAAGAGTAGAACTGTATGTGTTGCCAATTGTTTCCCCATTTCTCAGCTTTTTGAAAAAAAAACTTAAATAAAGGTATAAAAATCTGTAAGAATTAAGTTTAATTTTATCTATCTGTTAAAATAGTACGTTATTAATAGAAGACCCTAGTAAGGCTGAAGGAATGCACTGCAAATCTGGGCATCAAATATTAATTTTGATGTAAATATGACTGCAAATTGAATTCTGTTGCTAATTTTTTGTTTTTAATGACATGGGGGACAAGAAGGTATTGCAGCCTTGATCCTTTAGTATGCCTGTCCTCTTGTAAAGTCTGACAGAATCCCAAGTTGCTATACAAAAGCAAATTCTGTTTTTCGAGCCTGATTACATGTAAATTCCCTAAATGCATCTTGTTGACTAATTTCTGTTTTTTCATTACTGATTGACTCCAAAGCATTTTAGTGGAGAGTGATAGAAACACCACAGCCAAACTGGCAAACTCTGTTCCAATGTAAAGAAGTAGCAGAGCAGACAAGGCTGCCAAGTAGATGAACACAGGGATTTTCGTCAAATTTTCTAAAGTAGCATGCATTACACCTTACAGTCCTTACAGTGCACTGTGCTGGGGGAAAAAACCACGAAACAATGAAAAAACACTTTATATGTGCAATTTTTCATAATAGCATATGATTTTAAACTACATATGAATAATCAAGAATGCAAATGTTCTCCAGTCATTGCTTGCTGTCAGTGTACAAGTTTCAGCTCAAATTTCAGAAGGACTGCTGTTTTTTTCCCCTTGATGTTAATAGAATAGAAAATGAAGTTTAACAAACTTGATTATCATTGATAACTCTACCACATTAAGGCAAAAGAAATTAAAAACTTAAATATTTCTAGGAAATTTAATGCATGGCATTTGATTTTGGTTTTCATAACTGGTGAAGCCTTCGAGGTCTCACTAAGCTCATGTGAAGTTGTGTTAGGTTGGCAGTTTTACAAACCCTACTTGTTTTATTGCCAGTTTACAGCTCAAATGTAAAAGGATTTCAAAGAGTGGTCACTTGAGAAATTTTTACTTTTACATGCAAACTATCAAGGAGCCTGTAGCCCATCTGCTTGGGAACCTCATATTTTATAAACATTTATATTTCAACTCAGTTGGCGTTTCAGAGAACTTATGCTCATTGATTTACTGTACTTAAAAGGCAATGTTTGAGAAATTGAGATTTTATGTATTTTTATCCATTGCTGTCAATGTTGTGTGAATGGTTCTACAGCTGGCATTATTTATAGAGCTATGTAAACTATGGCTAGACTTTGTTTCCCAAGCAAGTTCTGAAGCAGACATCAGAATTAGATCAGAAAGAAAAAAAAAGGAAAAAACCTCTCAAATACCAAACAACCTCCTCCTTCCTCTTACAGATCACAGTCGTTTTCTGAACACCATACCTAATTTTTAATACTAATCTTCTGATGCTAGCAGGAATCTCCATGGGAACCAGTTCCACACCACCATTTTCTACAAAGGGCAACTAATACCAATACAGACTTAGGACAAACCTGACCAATTATGCACTATGATACATGAAACACCCTACTACTTATCCCATGACTGGGGCCCTTTAGATGGAAAAGAAAAACAAGAGTTCAGTTTCTTTACTGCAGGAAAGGGTTGTGGTTTTTCAGTTCATTGGTTTAGTCGCGTTTCTTTCAAAAAAAAAGCCCCTTTTTTAGGAAAGTTGAAACTGTAATGCCCTCACTAGTAACCCTAAAACCTGTTCTATATCAAGCACATCTCAATGTGTTTGTTTTCCCTATGTGCTTCAGCAATTCTTAATTCCTAAACACAAGCACACTTGTGGAGATTTTGAAGCAATTTTTACAACCACAGAGCTACAATGTGAGGAGTAACAGCTGAGCTTAAAGAACATATGCACTCACTGGAAGATTCACTATAATGGATTTTTTTGTGTGTGTGTGTGTGTCACAAATCCCTTATAAATATGAGATGCTTCATTTATAAATTATACTGCCTGTAATTTCAAAGAAGCTTGAAAACTTAGCCTAAATACAGCTCAATGCCTGAAAGGTAAAAAGCAAGCAAAAGATCTCAAAACAAGTTTCCTCTTCCTATGTGAGTATTGCAACTTTGCTGAAAGTACTGTCTCTTGTCTTTTTAAATTTGTATTTAGGGACCATCTTTCTTGGCTAAGCTTCAGTATTAGCTAACATGTCTGCAGAAAATTTATGTTTAATAATAGGTTAATAATTAATTTATACCATTGACTTCACAAGTTCTGTAGAACAGCAGTGAAAATTTCAAAAATGAAATCATAGTAGATACGAATATATGTCAATATAAACACTGCTGGTTTATATTTCAACTTCCCCTGAACTGGGTAGCAAAGTAAGCAGGGAAGCCATGAAGAATGTTACTGGGAGGACCAGTGGTAGTGTTTCCATGTACTACCATCAGTCCTCCTGCCAGGAACCTTAATAGGCACACTCAACATCCAAGCCTTTGAAAATCTGTTCTTCCTTCCTTGTTTTCTGCAAATATCTGGAGTTAGACCAGATTTGTCTCTACTTTTTCCTCCAGTTTCCCAAACAAGTGGTTCTCAGTGTCAACTGTTATGAGGATACTCCACAAGAACAACCTGTACTGCCAAGTCACCATAGTCCATTGTGACAGTTATCTTACATTGTATTAATGAATTTGATCCTTTAAGAACACACTATACCTCCTGTGATAACAGCACAATCAGTGGAAGTAGCCTGGCACATCTGCTATAATTTTCTATATTCAGTCATTTCCTGACATTTATAAACTAATCACGTGAACCAAATTTTCCCATTCTGGAGTTCACTACAGACTGCAATTTCTTAACAAAGGCTTTAATTAAAAAACCCAAAACAACAACAGTTTTCCAGCATGCAAATAAGGGAAAATAGAAATGAAAAGAAGACATCTGAAATCACAAGGTGTTGCATTCCCTGAATAGTAACTGTTTTGTGCACTGCCAAAGTTGAGGATCCAGTGGAAAAATAAAAGAACTTTTTCTTTAAAACTTTTTCAAGAGTCCCAAAGTGAATAAACTTGACAGACTACACTAATTCTGCTGCTTACCAATTTCTGGACATGCGATTTTGCAATTTCAAAGTATTTTTGATAGGTTTTTTTGACACGGCCATGAAAATAAAATAGCGTTTTTATGTCAGTAACAGTACAAAAATGAAAAAATGCTTTCTTTTTAATTTATTTTGAAAGGGCAAGCTAGAACTGTAATGAAAGCTCATACTGAAAGTGTCAGAAGAATATAAATTGAAAAGCTTTTTGTGCACTACATAACTGTAATCCATTTAAAACCTGACTCTTTATTTGGACACATGTTTTTGTAAACTCAGACAAATAGTAGAACATGGTAAGTTAATACTACCATACAGATGCAGAAAAAATGATTTTGCAAAAAGAGTTAGCTTGTCGAAAATGATTTCATGGCCAAACAGCAAGAAACTGATATTGGCAGTAATTCTGTAATATTTAAGTGTGAGCACTTCTTGCCTGGAATTTTAAAAATTATTAACAGGAACACAAAACTATATTTATTGTCCTATACTGATTAACTTTTAGGATTATTTGAAGGAAAAAAATGTGGGAAAAAAACCACCAAAAGGAAAACTGGTCTTTAGGAATTTGAATACAATGACCTCAAGGTATATTGTACTTTTCTGAAACATAAGGAAATTCTGTGAAGGTTGTACAGTCAACCTTTCTGATACATGCCTCTTTCAAAATTATCATGGTTCATGCACTTTTCTGTACAGATTGCCTATTCTTTGCCCAGTTCAGTCAATAATACTGAAAACATTTTGATAAATAAAATGTTGTTCTGTTGTTGAATCCCTCTTGGAAGTGTATGCATTGTAGATGGAAGACAGCACATGGTACTTAAAATCTTGTGCTACAGTGCACACCTCCCTTTCTGGAGGTTACGCCTTCACTGTAAATAGGAAGGGGACCTGGATAAATACAGCTGTGTTGAGAGGGAATGTAGTGATGGAAGGGGTAATACAAGACTGCACCATCTGTAGAATATCCTCTCTATTACTTTGGTCTGTTCAATTCTACAAAGGCTATTTTAATGGATGCTGAAATCCAAGATGTGCATTCCTATTGCAGCTCTAGGGCAAACACTTGAAGATTTTTTTTTTCCTGTATAAGAGCAAATGGCACCTGCCACTTCCAAATGCTGGGAATAGTGGAAAACACTCTGAGCTGGACTATACCCACTAGAGAAAGACAATCTCACAGCACTTACACTGTCCAAGACAAACAAGTCCTTATCAACAAGAGCATCTAACTTTGAAATTATTTCAAATTAGAAAACACCTTTACTTTGACTAAAAAGCTTTATATGTGTCAGAAATAATTGGCAAGGTTTTGCTATTAGTTTAATTCTTTCTTGATTGGATTACTACTCACAGCACTTTATTCTTGTTTTGTTAAAATAAAAATCTGATCCAGAGTCAGACATTACTATGCCTCTAAAGGTGGATATTTTTAACTGAATAATAGGAACTTGCAAAGAATCTTCTGGAGAATATTTCTACAATAAAACTACAGAAGGATTTTATCCCTCCTTGCCAAGAAAGATAAACAATTCATGCTAATATAGCTCCGAAAAATCAACTTATTCCAGCAGGATTTGCTGCAAAACCTCTAAAGGTACAATGGCAACAGGCAATTCTTGCCTTGAGCAACTTATCATTTTCTGAGCCTTGATAAGAAAACAGCTTTACACTGTATCACTGGACAGTTACTCAGCCAAACTGGTAACACATGTGAGATTTAAAATTATATTGTGAGTTGCTTTGAGTGAAATTTGTTCTTAAATGTAGATTTTGATTATTCTGAACTTTTAACCCTTCAGCAAAGCTATTTACAGTCCAGAAAGACCCCAGCTGCAAAGGCAGTACTCAACTACAGAGGCTGATAATGTAACTTTGGGACTTTTACAAAGCCTTTGTATGTGGTCAGTGGCTTTGCAAGAGACCACACACACACAAACAGAGGCTCTCATAATTGCCGAACATTTTCACCACCTGTTCTCAAGCCATGTTATCAGATGTGAAGGAACTAGTAAAAAACCAGTTTATAAGCTATAAATGGAAGCAGCTACATCAGAGAGCTGATAAACATTTCACTGCAAGTTATTTGTGTAGCACACTGTAATTTAAATGGCACTAAACTGCTTTAAAGTATTGGTTTCATGTTACAGGATGTCACAGTTGCACTTTTGGGGTAGTAGATATGTATGTTGGGAGGATCAAAGAGGTGATATTTCTTGTTTAACAGATCATGTCGAAGATAAGGTTATCTTTCCCTTGCCTTTCTGCTTCATCTTTACCCCTGTCTGCTGCTTAAGTGTGAAAGCTTAGTTTCATTTAGAAAAAAAAACCAGAAGAGTGCCCACCATGTTCAGTTATTTCACAGCCTTCAGAAGTGTTGTGTTAGCATGGAAATGCTGATATCTCTATCCCCATGGGAGTCAACAAAATTAATCTTAAAAAAAAAAAAAAGTAACCTTAGCCACACTCTTAGTTTAAATAGACTAAATCTGAGTGGAAACCATATTTTATATATGACCCAGGTGATTATAAAGAGGAAACTATATCCACAACTAAGTAGAGCTATACAATTCTTACATTGTTCTTTAAAGGCACTTGCTTTAGAAATTATTTTAATAGTAGGTCCTCTGTCACTGCTGACTTGTATGAAAATTATCTTCTGTAACTAGATATTTGGTATGACTTATAATGTAAATGAAGCACTCTTTAGGAATTTGTCGAATATGTTGTGAATTTCAGCCTTATTTCCCCTGACTTAAATCCATTCCTATTTGTTACTTAAGCCCTAAGGTCAGGATTGACTGATTTCCAAGCGAGAAGAGAAATGAAATATTTTCATACCAGTTTTAAGTTGACCCGGTTAGTTTTGCATGTCTCATTCAAGAAAAATTTGACAGAATTCTACTTTGTTCTCAGTGACCTTAGTCTTGAAATGGTATTCATATATGCTGGTTACTTATTGGTTTGCAAATTATCAGTGTTGTGAATCCTTGCCTGTAATGGACTTCTATTACTATTATTAAGTGCATATTTTTAAAATATACACTTAATTTTTATACACTTAAATTTTAATTTTTTTTTTAAATTAAGAAAGTTTAATATTATATATATGCAAATAAAGCCTTACAATTACAACTGGCAAAAAGAATGTTAAAAAACTTTCATAAATTACTTACTGCATTGTTTTTAGAATTTTAGCCCCTCAAAAGTCATATTCCTACATGTGATAAAACTATTCTTACATTGAAATCTTGTAAAATCATTAATTTGTAGCTGCACATATCTCTGGACATAAAGTCAGCTTAAGTTAGCACTGGAAGTATTCCTTACTCTTCTGGGTTATCAGTTATGATAACTTATTTTTCACTCACTAGGTAGAGCATGAATATAGGTATTAATTTTTACCAAAGAGTCACTCACTGGTAGAACACTGCAGTCTTTGAACAGTGCACTTATTTGGGATGATTGCTTGGAAATTTAATTAAAAATTAAATTCTCAAATTTTACTCTCAGATCGTTATCCACATGATATAAGAAACATTGTGCTATGGAATATTCTGTATCCAGATTTGACAATTTTGGGCAATTTTGGTCTACTCTCTTAAAAAAACCCCAAAAAACTATTGCAGAAAAAAAAAAACCCACAAAAAAACCAAACAGACAAGGGTAACAAAGGAAGAGCACTACAAAAGAATCAGGAAATAAAGGTCATACAGAAAGAGATGAGGAAAAATGATTCCTCATCTTTTTTTACAAAGTGAGGAATGGGGCAGGATGAAGGTAGAGGGAAAAATCACAGAGGTTGATGATATTATTACCACAGTGAATAGATGTGAAGAAGGATTTAATGATATTAGTAATGGAGACACACAGCAAAATTATCATACACAGACTTAGTAAGAAGAAGTACTGACTTTCTCCACATCTCCACGTTCCGGAAGGCTTGTGGTATAAATGTCTTGAACACTGGGTACTGCAGGCTGGGCAATGCTTGATGGGAAGTCACACTATTCTCACCATAAATACACCAGATGCTTTTCTAGACTGTCTGTGGGGCTAGGTAGACTTGGATCAAATCCACTGCAGGAATTCTGCAAGTTAGATTGTTTTGCAAGAGTGGTAATACTGCTTTTCAGTATGGAAAGTTTCTTTCTCTGTGCTAATTAGCTGAGGAATGAAAGTTTGAGACTTAGTGCCTTTACAGATTACAGGAGGCTGTAACTAATTCTCCCAGCTAAAGCTCTTGTGCTATGCTAACCTTTCTGATTTCAGTGGTACTTTCTGTTCAGATGAACTATAGTTTTCCTGGAAAGGATGTATTTTTCCATTAGCAAAACCCCTTTTTAAAACACTGACAAAATAAAACAATGTTTTTGGCAAGACAGGCTCATTTAGAAGTTTGAAATGAAGTGTGAAAATTGCCAAAACCTGTTACTTTTATTGCAAATATTTCCTATGTTTCTAACAGAATACACTCAGTTGCACCAGACAATACATTTTGAGGAAACAACCTGAAAATTTCAGAACCTTAAAGGGGGAACTTTAAAAATAATGATTTGTCAAATTTTTATTTTTACTCTAAGGTGGATCCTACCTGAACTTGGAGTGCCATTCTGTCTTCTTGTATCCATTGTCTCTCTCCTCTTTCCACTTCTTTCCATGACCTCAGACTCATGACCCATGACTGATAGTGTCATGATCTAGGAATAGTACTTCCAATACAGCGTCCGTAGTCTCCTTCTATCAAACCAGATATCAGCAATAGATAAGAAACAGCAACAGTAACAACAAGGTTAGTAATAATAACAAAAGGTATAAGACAAAAAAACCTATTTACGTGTAAAGTGAAACAATATTGGACCACCAAGTAAATCCCTTACTCCCACTGAGATTCCCTTACTCCCACATGAGTTGGTATCCTAAAAGTAGGGTCTGGCCATGCAACCTCTCAGCTTCTGCAAAAAATTGACTCTGTCCTGGCTAAAATTAGGGCACTTACTAAGAAGGGTATTTTATACTTTCTCCAATGGATGACTGTGTTCTGAACAGTTTATCTAATTTCATCATGAATTCTATAATCTCCAGAATGCAAGGCATCATTATGTCATTTCTAAAGAATTAACAAATTTGGTATTTATTATATCTTGTATTGAACCTAGTCATCTGCTTCCCTGTCAAATCCTAGGAAAGAAGCTTCTCCTGCTTCTTACTACCCCTGATTTATTGCAGTAACTTTGGATATTCACTATCAAACATTTCAAGTAAATATATCCTCTGAGGCCTTAGTTAAGTTCGGGAATTCTGCTCCAAGAACGCTCAAGCAGCAAGAGCTGGAACCCACACAGATTTCAGTATAACTTGACAAGAATCACATAGAAAGGGAGCTTGGAAACTGAAGTGTAAGAAAAGTTTTGCACATTTTTTTTTTAAAGCAGCCAGGCAGTCTTACTTCTCAAACAACTTAATTTCTCATTAGAATGTGCAGTAACATCTAAATCAAGGAAGCAAAGCCAAACCCAAGTCCAAAACACAACAAATATATCTTGGATGCCCAGAAATTTTTATACACAAACCTGGATGCAAATCTGTGTTCTTGAGCATGGAGCTGCAATAAGAATTGCAATAAGAATTGATAACAAATTGAATCTTTATCCCTATGAATTGGAAATAGAGCCATAGATGCATATCATCAGCTCAAATCCAGGCCCGGTTAGCCAACTTTGAAGCTCATTATGGAACAATTGTGTATTTTGCTAAAGAGGGGTTAATGAGTACAGAAAGCTTTTCATTACACAAAACTATGTGGATTTTATTGTGGAGGATGAATACTACGACACAATTCCTCTTTCAGTCCTTCCTAGGATGCAGCTCAGCAAAGTGAAAGCTAGGTGGAAAGACTAGCACTGCAATTACCTGCAGTGTATCACTCATAAAAAAGGGAACATCAAGACCTACTAATTTAAAGAGAGATATAATTTGGAAAATATATTGGCAGCATATGCAATCCCTACTCATATCCCACTAATTAACTCTCATGTGGATTAAATTCAAGGGAAGACTCCGCTGGATTCAGTCAGAAAGGATACCAAATAATGGAGCGGCGCTTTATGAATTCTCAGGGTATTAATTTGTTTGGAAAGAATACAGACAACATGAGCTTTAAAGAAAATGAATTATTTATGTTTTCTTGTTTTTCTTTAGGTGGTTGGGAACAACCTACAGTATCATTGTCAAGATCAAAATTCTCTAGTTATCTAACCAGGCAGAGCCCTGGTTATTACAGCTAACACATTACTCATTTTTTGTGATGTTTTTCTCTTTCATCAGGAGACACTCACACTTGCAGATTTACTCTGAATTCAACCATTTCCCCAGATAGGTACAGCATCACTTACTCTTTGCTCTCCTAGGCTCTGTTTTAAACTTCTGATCACTTTCCAATCATCAGAAGGCTCCCTAACCTCTGGATGCAGGAAACATCATTAATCCCCAGCTAGTCAAGAGCATGGGAGGTGGGCAGTGAACCCTAACTTGGAGACCATCTTGCCATATGGTTTTCAATTCATTCTGTAGCCTCATCAGCAAAAAGTCACTGAAATGAAATGGTAGCATCCTGAAACTTCTCACCTCTGAAAAATTTCTACAGTAAAATTTTTGTTTAAAGTGTGATATGGATTCTATCTAAATTAAATAATGATAAGGGGTAAAATAATGCAAGACTTCATCCTCAAAAAAGTTGTGGCATTGAACAACAAGATGGAAACAAGATTAAAATCCTGGTGCTACTAATATCCCCTTGCTTATTTGTTGCAACAAACCCATCTTGAAATACCAATAGTGCTTTTCCATCTTTGAAAGGTGGGAAACTCAGGCTGATGTCACTGTGCCAAGTGTTCTGACACGTGGTCTCCAGTGATACTGTGGGGTCCTGAGTTCAGAAAGGGCTTTCTGCTTCAGGCATGGAATCCCTCACATGTTGGAGTTGCGTGTGGCCTCTTCAGAAAAACACTCTGGAAAACAAAAATATGCATTTTTTGACAAATTCCTTATTGTTTTTCTCTTAGTGCTGACTTTGGAGCATGCAGTCCAAGGCTCAAAACTACAAGAGAACAAAGAAATGGTAGACAGAGAGGTACACAGAAAAGATACATAGAAGCTGTTCCCCAGACTATCCACTGGTACTGATTTCAGGATTGAACAAGCAGAACCTACTGCTTTCTTTTGTCTCTTATTTCAGGTAACTGTGGTAAAGCATTTGATCACAAGATCCAAATGAAAAATATAATTTTATTAATAAAAGTGATTGGGCTCTCACACAACCCCTTGAAATGCTGTGTGAGTTTCCCTCTTGCAGTTGATTGTCTCATACACTACTGACATAACTGTAGGCTGTTCTCTTTACTTCATTTAGTAAAGTAATAATAATAACTGATATAATAATAACATAATAACTACACCATCTAGTTACAGCACACACACGCACGCGGCCACAGACGAAGGCATGCCCAACTTAAGGCTTGCAAGACAGAGTTAATGATGACACACACCATTATTACATCTGTATGGAAAAACTGAAATAGGCAGAAGTATATCCACCTTGTCTTGAGCCTGGAAATCCACATGTCCTAGGAACTTCTGCATATTCAGCAAGCATACTGCATGTTTATTTCTAAAGTAAAGCTTGTGCTTTCTATTTTGTTCCATCTCTTTCTCAGTTTTCCATGACATGCTTTTTGATGTCTGCAGAGCTGCCTCAACAACAATCATGAAGGTCCTAATCCTAAAGCTTTTTCTGTCTCTGTGTGTGAAGTGCAGATTTTTAGGATGTTTGCCAAGGCAGCCTGTGCAAAGGATTTGTTTTTGCAAGTTTTTGTGTGCATATGCGTGCGTGGTCCATGTGTGTGGCCTGTGTGAATACCAAGAGCCATTTACCCTTAAGGTTCTCTGAACCACCCTCTGCCTGTGTAGAAAACATCTCCCTGCTGCAACAAAGCAGAGTTGAAATAGTTATCTGCCCATTTTTCTTTTATATACACCCAGTCTGCCCTCCTCTCCTGTGAACCTCCTTTGCAGTCTTCCTGCATGTTCTGAGCAGCAGTTGGATGTCCCCTGTTGTTATGATGCAGATAAGGCAGAGCTGAGAAGGGAGGAACAAGGCACTGGAAACATTACTGCTCTTTGTCTTGTAGAGAAACTGCTTCAGACTGCTGCACCAAGACCCACAGAAAGCTGCCTTTCCATGCATGTTCTTCCTTCCTGCACTCTTGTTACTACTCCATCTACTTATTCTCCCTCACTTGGCTATGCTTTTCCAGCACTGTAATTGGTTTAAGCCTCTCACTCCGCAGAGGCTTCATGCTTGACCTTCTTGGAGAGTGACATAGGAGCTCTGCTTTGAGGGCCATGAAAACACTGTATTTTCCTATCCTAGCAAACTGTTTCTTCTAAACAACTAAGACATGGAATAAAACCATACCAAACTAATAGTCCCCCTCTTGACATGATTGCTATGAAACTTTGGAAGTGATTTTTTTAGTTACTTTCTTTCTCATGCATGCTTGCTGCTAGGAATCTATTGAGTTCATTTAACAACAGTGCAAGCAGTTTTATACCTCACTCTAAAGCCTTGGATAAATACTCTAATTTTTAAAAATTTAATAAAATTGTTGCTTGCATATGAAGTTCATTGGCAAAGTAATGATTCCACTTCACTGCTTATGCACTGAAAATTAGATTTTTCTGTCTTGAAACCTGATATAATTGCCATTCAATTCCTTGTGAATAGTGCAAAAAATGAAGCACTTTTTTCTGCAGAGTGCAATACTTAATATTCAAACACTGTCTTTCTTTTAATTTCACTATTTTTAAAACATGATGAGGGTTTTATCCCCATTTTTCTGTTAGAGAAACTGTGGTAGAGGGAGGATAAATTATTTTCACAAGGATTTGAGAATCTTACTGGTCTGATGGCTTTCCACTAGCCTACATTGCTTCCATTTTAGGAAGGCAGATTGCTCTGTATTTATGTTCCCCACCTCAAAGCTGCTTTGAAATGATTAAGCACATGGCCAGGAACCATAAGTTCTTCCTCCTTCCACTGCTGGGTACTCGTCATATTTTATGACTACATCAAGCTCTGCACACAGCACTTAACTTTTGTGATTGAGGAAAAAAGGGTTTGAAGAGTGAGGATGCACAACTGTACAGGAACTTGATACCAGTTCTTTCACCTGCAGATACAATATATAGGTATGTAGGAGACATCAAAAACTGATGATGAAATTGCATCGGTGCATTTGGTGGAAACATAGGTCCTTTCACTGTATGCCTCAATGGATTCCAAACTTTCCCTTTGCTCTTCTTTTTTTCTTTTTTTTAACTGAATCATCTACATTTAAATTGGTCTGTCCCTGTGTACCTTCAGTCTCATCACACTTAGCACCTTTATTTAGGACAATTGTTTTCCACTTACAAAGATCAAGAAAATTTTGTCACAGACAATCAGTGAAGGATGCCTGTGAGAGGAACACCTCTCACAGGCATATGAAGAAGCAGGTGGGGACTGAATGCTATTTTTATCTTACCTTTGGCAAGTCAAATATTGCTTACTGTTTGGGAAATTGTGATGGAAATGCACCCAGGTAATTACTTCCCAGTCATTGATGTAAACAATGCAATAATGAAAATCTAGCTGACACAGTGGTGTTGTCATCTGAAATTTTATTGCTCTTAGCTTCAGTTCTACATCCTTTATGTTGGAAAGTACACAAAAACACTAACTCAGCATTTTTTAAAGACAAGGTAAATACATTTCTCAGAACAGCATTTGTGTATTTGAGCTGAAAAATGTAATCTTGTGCAAAGGAAATGAAAGTATAGAATAATCTCTCAGATTAACCTGTAATCTTTATAATGGGTGAAAGTGGTGCTGATGATTGAGCAGATAAAATTCCCCTGTATTTATACTCAGGCTTATAATCATAATAAAAGCTAATCTTAGCTATTTAAGTAAAACAATATGCTACTGACAACATAATGTGGACAGCAGACTTCTCCCTACAGCACAGTCTCTATTTGTGTTATCACCAGACAAACTGAAATGGAAGGGAATGCACAGATCCTTGATTTGGAAGCAATGAATAAGTACTGAGCTACTACCTCAAGTTCACCTGTTTGCTCAAAAGACAAAAACAAATAATAAAATGCTTTAGTTAAGGGTTCATTCTGCTTTGTGCAAGAGCTGAGGCACTAGACCCATTTTACTGCTTTCAGGGAGTAATTACAGTCTGTTGTTTCCTCTGCTTTCAAATTGTTACTGCATTCCTCCCACCCTTAGCACAAGGTTGTGTAGCATTTCATGTACTGTTAAACAGCAGCTTCCACCCTATGAACAGCTGTATTTCATTGTTGATGGTACACCCAGTGGTGATATTGATCCAACCAGTGATCCATTCTTTCAATTTCCCCTCCTTGCTGAACTCCTTGAATTCTTTTAACAGCATCAAGACTACATAAGGCCACATCATGTAGGCAAGAGCTGCCACTGCATCATATCTATCAACATTCTTGTATTTTTCCACTTCTGTCATCTTGTCATGCACCTTTATATGTTGGTGTATTCATATGACTAAGAGGAAAGTGCCTCTTTCCCAGCCAACACTATAGCACAAGAAGCCTGGTACCTAGCAGGCACACTGGTAGCTCTAAACCCCCTTGCTAGGAATGAGTGGTAGGCCTCTGACTGCTCTTGGGCTTATTCTTATTAAAACTAATTGAAATAAATTCTCAAATTATTTTGCTTTTTCTCTTTTTCCCTTATAGATATAAAAAGTCCATACCGGTGACAAAAGAAGTGAGTAGTTATATGAACTATGAGTCCATCCTTGATCTAGTTTATTTTCAGTACAGACAGAAGTTTCTTGTGCTAGTAGTCTTAATTATGTTTCTAATGGTAGATGGCATGAGCAAGGGAGAAGAAATCAGTATGATTTCTCCATTGAAAATTACAGTTTTCAAAAAACCAGGAGCATAATTGTCAACCACTATTTTTTCTGACACACAGGATTTTGTTGCCTGGATGTTATAACTGCAAAGGCCTTTGTTTCTTTTCCATTTTCAAATAAAGAGCTCAGAAACATTGTCAGAAGTGTTTTTTTTCTTCTCCATTTGCACTTTCCCACAGGCATGAGCATAAACATAGCTCATCAAGATGTGTGTTCTTCAAAGCAGCCACATTAGATATCACATCAGAAAATGACAGACAATGTGTAGTTTTTCTAGATAATTAAAGTACTCACCAAAACTTTAAGATAATTCTTAATAAGTATTTTGACTTTACTTCCATAGTGTTAATGTTTTATAAATTTTTGCCTGGCTTAACTGCTGTAACACATTATTTGAAAACAGAAATGGTGACAGAATTTAATACTACAAAACTAGCATTTAGCAAAATATTTCAAAGACATATTGTAAAAAAGTTAAAAAAATATCAAGCCATTTTTAGCAGAAAGTCTAAGACAAGTAACTATTTGGTTGTGTGGCAATTTATAAGAAGACAACTAATATTTAAACTTGAATTATTAATGCAAGTTTCAAAACTTGGGGAAAAAACGGGTTTAGAATTCTGTTGTCCCTGGTCCTCCAGTTGAGAATCTGTAGAGAGAGAGAGAGAGAGATGCAGAGACAAATCTGAAAAAAGAACTTAATTCCTGTGTTTGCTGATCAAAATCTTAATATTTTGATTTCCCAGAGTAAAAAGGCAATGCCTCTACCAAGTGCAGTATCTTCACAAAAAAAAGCTTGTGTTTTGTTGTATCCTTCTTTGCTTTCTCTGAGAATAAACAGACACTCATGGCACAGGAATATGCTCTCCTTTCTTCATAAATCTTATGCCCATATAATATATTTGTTAGAGCCCAGGAAGAGTTCTCTTTGTGTATGCTTGGAACATACCAGCATCAAAGAAGGTGAAGTAACTGTCTCATTTATTAAGATCCAACTCTTACAGCAGTTAATTTCAAAGAAATCAGAAGGAAATTTAGCAAAAGGTGGTATTTCTTGCTGCAATTTCTATTTAAGGGACATAAGTTTTTTTTTTTTTTTTTTTTTTTTTTTTTAAATGGATGTCAGATGTTGCTGAAAGACAAGAAAACAGCCATGGGAAACAGTTCCCTAATACAGCAGGGTACTCTGAAGGCTTGTTGTAACTGCTGGCTAATCATGTGGGTAGGGAAGCACCCAGCTAGTGAACTGCAAAACATTTCACCTTCCAGCTACTCTGAAGACCCTTTCTGGAGGCACATCTTACACCTTCAGGTGATTTGTGTAATTTCTGCACAGTAGAGGTAAATGCCAAGGTTCTAATGACTAGACTAGTATCTCTTAGCAGTCAGGGCAATGTTATCCCTAGGAAAAAAAATCAACATTTAACACTAGGTCTATATACACGTTATACTTCTGTTGCAAAGAAATATATTAAAATGTTCTAAAACTTGATTAATTCTTGAAATTATTAATTACTAACATGGAACTTGTTTCTTAGGAAAAAGCTGGTAATATATCTATGCCAGATATGTCTGATTTTCAGTAGCAAAGCACATTGGTTTTTTTCACAGATTGCAATTTTAGAGACTGCAAATTTCTGTTATGAAAATTAACAGAAGCAGAACCTAGAAGGGACATAAATATTAGCACAGATGAGCTAAATTCATCAAACCAGTAGGAAATCTAATTGAAGTGAGCATTCTGGTTCAGCTTTTAGGGGAGCCAGTGGGAGAGGGGCCATACTGAGCATTCTGTTCACCATACTACACAGCAAATATAAGTATTTTAAAAGCCTTAGCCAACTTAGATCTGTCTCACTTAGAATTATTCTGTAGGCCTCTTTGGTTCTCACTTGCCATTTAAACAGATTAATTTCTGTTCATTTAGCAGGTTGTTGGGGGTTCTTTCTGGTTTGGTGTTGTTGTTGGTTTATTTTTGTTTGTTTGTTTTTGTCAGGGTCAATGTTCATATAGTTAAGTTTCACCCACATGATTTTGGTTCTGGTACTGGCAAGAACCTATATGCATATTTTATTTTCAGCACAAGTATTCCCCTTGATGCAACCCTGTCATCTGTGTGGCCACTTTAGCTGTTCAATCTGTATGTAAGCACTGCAGAAGAGAGGGGCTTTGCAAACTAGTCAGCAGACACAGTCGTTTGCATTTAGAACTACCCAGCTTAACTAGCATTGGTTTATCCTTAGTCCATGCTACATAAGCTCACTATTTACTTCCTAATGAGTAAAGTGTTATTTCCAAATTACAAAAGCTGACAGATTTAATTAACCTACATTCATGGAAGAAGACTTTTTTTATACTGGTATATCAGATTAACAGAAGAACTGGAAGATGTGGAAACCACTAAATAAATAGGAAAACAGAGTGAGTTATGCTCAAAGGGAAAGCCTTTGACTAAAATAAAGCCATTCAGTGGAAAGCAATTCTTTCAGGAAATCCACTCTGAGGATAAAATGAATGTTTTGTTTTAGTTGATTAAAAGATCACTAATATGTATACAGGTAACAGTATTTGCTGTTGCCCTAAGGAATGGAGGAAGACGACACTGATGCAGAGGAGAGCCCAAACACGACACAGGAATTAGGCAAGCTTGAGGATGGGAGCCATGGCATGAACACAGCAGTGAAAAGGTAAAGTCATGCATTTAACATATGTTAATAAGAATTTCCTCTCTCCTAAGAGGTCACTTTTTGGAAGAACAGAAGGTCTAGTATCTGTTCTGCAGTAAGATTTGAAAAGTACTGATTTTTTTAATGAGATGTTCCTGTGTTTTTTAATACAATTTAGGCACCACAATCATTTCAGTTCCTGTCTCCTGTGCTTCCCATGAGCCAATGACAAAAAACACTGTGATAAGAGAAGGAAACACAGGAGAGAGAACAAGGTGGAAGGAGTGTTTTGAAATAAATGTTTCATAAGCATTTTTATATCAATGTGACTTCAGGAATAAACTGAGCATAGCATGCCTGAGCCTAGCAGACTCTTGTGTGGCATATTCACTCACATTGGTGGTATTCCACACGATTTCACATGTGACTGTATCTCAGCTGTAGCCAGAGGAGACTCAATAGTCTTTCATACACAGACAGGCGCAGGCAGTTACACTCCCTGGCTGGCATGCTCACTTCAATGCTAAACAAAAGGTCTCTGTATGAGGTCACCATATAATGAGCCATAGTTCAGTTTTAAACACATCTTCAATGTTTCCATCCCAGTGCAGAACAAAGAGGAGTGCCCCAATTCAGGCCAACACTTTCCAACATCACCATTTGAGGAGAAAAATGATTTTGGTCATCAGCTGTCTCAGCATCACTGTTTCATGGGAAGGAGGCTTCCTGATACATTTGATACTGGCTGTGATGTCAAATGCCTGTCATTGCCCTCATTAATCTTAATTGGTCATCTCTTCTTTGAGCTTTATCACATTTCTGCACACTCAGTATTATATGAAATTTTCCTGTTTTGATTGTCCTTCAAAATTATACTGTTTTGGTTATCAAATATTTGTTTAATTTGCTTGCAAGTATGTAAAATCTGGGGTGCAAAAAAAAAAAAAACACCAAAAAAAAAGACATGCTGGTTTGTTTGTGCTTATATAAGTAGGCAATTTTTCAAGTTGCTCATGTAATTTCCGTCCTTTTCCAGAATGCTAGGTCTACAGGCTCATAACATAGTGTGTTTTCACTTACAGTTTTTATATAGACTTTATATCTTGATTTGAAACTTTCTCAAAACATTGAATTTTTTCTAATTTCTAGGTTGGAATTTGGGGCTTGAACTGCTGCACTCTACATCTTAGGTGTGCTAACATACCATTTTCAGATAGTACAATTAAAGGTGAGGGTAAAGAATGTTTTAGGATTCAAAACTTAGATTGGCTTTAATAAACACCACAGAATACAGGGTTTTTTTTCTGAACTGAAGATTATAGAAGACTTCCTTTGACTCATCTAATTAATGCTGTGAACTAGAATAAACAGTCTGGTTTTCAGATGGATATGTTTACATCAATCACACTGCAATTTACAGGCAAAGCACAATGGAAGGCTATTTAAAAAGTATTCAGCTTTATTTCAATAATTTTTCATCACAATGGGGCTTAAAGAAGTCTGCTGCATTAGAAAATCTGAACTCAAAATCTTTGGCAAATCTCTCTTCCTTGAATAATCCCAGCTCGCTGGTGCGTCTCAGTTCTGCTTTTGCTCTTCCATGTTCTTGACTCTGTATATAACTTGCTCAGCAAGTTTACAGGTAGATGCACAGAAACAAGTGATTAAATGTTGCAGTAAATATCCTACACACTCTAGTAGTACCAGGTTTTTTTTCTCCTGGAGTGTTTACTGAATGTTTTATATGATGTTGATCTGAGCTTGCAGTATAAACAAAACATATTTTCAGGTGTCAAAATCCTAGTATCAGATAGAACTTTGCAACTACATTGCTGAAATAATGGACTTGGAAAATACACCCTATTGGGTTCCTAAGTAATGAAACATATGGACAGATTTTCTTGGCAAATTCTAGCACTAACATACCAGCACATTAACAAGGTACTTTATAGCAATACAGCCAGGTTACTGTGCAAAATATTTCATTATAGAAACACCAGTAACTTTTAGTATAACCCTCAGCTCCCTCAGTTCTGAGTGTTTTGCATGCCTTCATTTATTCTCTTCCTTGACTTCCAGAACACACCTGCATCTTCCCATGGCTTTGGCTATCCAAACTCCTTTCTGTGTCTTGTGGGACGTTCCTGTTGCCAGATGACTGTAGTGTCTTTAGAATTAGATTTTTCTTCTCACAGACCTGCATTTGTACTACAGCTTAGACCCAGGCACAATGGTAAGGTTTCAAGCCTCTCACAAGAGACTACCTCAGAAACATGTCACCAAATGAGGCAAAATGTGAAATATTCCTTGAGTAAACAACAAGGTAATCTTCAGCCCTGCTCACTCCTCACAAATCAATCAGATCTAAGTGTTCCTCATCTCTGCTTTTTCTGAATTGATGGTTTCTAACTCACCAGAGCTTTTTCTGACTATGTAATGGTTTATCAACTGGCATTACATTAGAGAACAAAACGTGGCATGGAAAAGGCTGTAATACGGCTCTTCTGTAGCTGAGCTTTTATTAGAAAATGGAGGTAGGGAGCTTTGGAGAATGGAAGTCTTTTTCTCCCTTCCCTCCTCTAGCTGGTCAAAACAGGGAGGCTTCTAACTTCTGTTTTCAATTGAGATTTTATTTTGTTTGACTATTGTTAAATACAAAAAGATTCTGTGAGAAGAAAACAGCTTTCAAAGGAACGTGTGTGTGGCTTTTGCTCCTCTCGTTGGTGACACAGCCTTCATGATTGTACTTCGAAAAAGCTTTTCCTGTGGCTACAGGGGGAGTCTGAATGTCTCCTGCAGTATAAAAGACTCTCTCCCCATAATCACAGCAACAAAGACAAGGTAACATCGAAAGATTTCAGAGATTTGTAAGGACAGCTCCTCACGATGCACTGCAGAATTTAACAAGCATGTTAGATGTATGGCTGATTTCTCCGATGCCACAGTTCTGCGAAGAAAACTCCAGTAAGCCTCTCTTTTCCATTTATGAATCTACACCCCTTCATTATCCCTGCCAAGGAAAGCACAAGAGTTTTAACATTTAAGCATAACTGAAAAAAAGTTCAAGGAAAACGTCAGTCAAAAGGTCTATTTACAAGGGTCTCAGGAACTTCAGTCTTTTCATTTGGTGAATTAAATATGGAACAAGATGTAGAATTAGACCTCTCTTTTCAGGACATAGTAACACCACAGTTGTAGAAGCCCCTACACTTTTTCTATTTCTTTTGAGTGTGTTTTTTTTTTCATAATAGAGGCTTCAGAATCTTTAAACACTGATGGAATAGAGGAAACAGAGCAACTGGAGCAAAAAAGCCCTGAACTTCCATGTTTTTGTGTTTATTTCAAGCACGACAAGGAACTGCAAATAGAGCAGATTAATGTCTGTTTGATAGCTGGTTTTCACAGACAGTTGTATTTATTAGTAAACTTCATCCAAAGCCTGTTTTCAAAATATTTCTTGTTTTACAAACACAACTAAACAAGCAAAAAATACAGATTAGGCAAAACCAAGTATCTGACGCACAATCAAAAAATTATGCCAGTGCCAAAGCAAATAAAGAAATACAATACAAAAACTTTGGTTTTGTTCTTCTAAATTATAACCTTATTTTGAAAATTGGTAAGTGATTTGTAATTTTTTTGTTTTCTTCTTATAACAAAGCTGAGCATTCACCGGAGATTTAATTCACTTCAGAATGATCTTTAGGGATTTTTTTTGAAAGCAGATAGTGAGAAACTAGCTTCTGCTTTTTAAAATAATTTATTTTTTTCTTTTAATTCTAGGTATTTTTATAGTATTTTATTTAGCAGGCTTTGATTTGAAAGACAGAGAAAAGGATTATACACAAGCCTCCACAGCTTCTAACACAGAAAAAATTAGGTTTTAATTTGAAAATACATTGAGCCAAAAGCTATATTTATATATGTAAGATACAGTACTAAAAAGCTTCAGTGAAGTCAGTGAACTTTCTCTGGCTTTGCAGATATAACAAGCTAAGCTATGCCCATGTGTGTTCATGTTTCATAACAAGAAGTATACTTCTGAAGTATTAATATATATAAGCCCTATAAATCTTTATCTAGGTATAATGAGTAAATCTTAATTTATGGCTAGTGAAGAATTACAAGTAGATGTGTCTTGCTCTTCAAAGAAACTGTTGGGTTTTTCCCCTGACTCTAGTCCTGATTTATATTTGAGTCTTTATTTTATAATTCTTGTGTTTGAAAGGTTATGATTTTGAAAAGACTATTTAAAAGGTCTTTCATATATTTACAAAATCATCTGTGGTGTCCATAATTTCATAAGGTACTGCTTTCCTCCCTAATAAAAATCTTGCTTCTAAAAACCATCATATATCTAATACTATTCCAGTTTTTTGATGACTAATTGATTTCTGCCTAATATTGTGTAAAATCAGTAGCAAAGCATTAATTTCTTAACTGAGGTCTTAACACATAAAATTGCTTTAAAATTGCTTGCCATATTATGCTATACTTCTGTTTAGAAGCATAGAGTCACAGAATGGTTTGAGTTGGAAGGGACCTTCAAAGATCATGTAGTTCCAACACCTCTACCATGGTGCAGGGACACCTTCAGCTAGGCCAGGCTGCTCAGGGTCCCATCCAAACTGATGTTGAACATTGCCAGGGATGGGGCATCCACAGGTTCTCTGAGCACCCTGTCTTGCCACCCTAACGGTAAAGAATTTCTTTCTTATTTCAAATCTAAACCTATCCTCTTTCAGTGTAAAACCATTGCTTCTTTTTCTGTCACTACAAGTCCCTCACCTTTCTTATAGACCCCCTGCATGTATTGAAAAGCTAAAGTAAGGTCTCCCTGGAGCCTTCTTTTCTCCAGGCTGAACAACTCCCAACTCTCTCAACTTGTCTGCATAGCAGACATGCTCCATCCCTCTGACAATCTTCCTCTGGACACGGTCCAACCTGTCCATGTTTTCCTTCACCTGGAGACTCCATGGTTGGAAACCCAAGTACTGACCGTAGGGTTCCAGGTGGGCTCTCACCAGTGCAGAGCAGAGGGGCAGAACCCCCTCCCTGGCCCTGCTGCCCACGCTGCTTTGGATGCAACCCAGGACACTTTTGGCTTTCTGGGCTACCAAAGCACATTGCTGGGTCATTGCAATTTTTCATCTACCAATATCCTAAATTCTTCTCCACAGGGCTGCTCTCAATCCATTCATCCCTTAGTCTTTGTCAATAGCAGGGGTTTCCTTGGTCCAGTTGCAGGAATTGCACTTTGCCTTGCTGAACTTCCTAAAGTTTACTTTGGCACAACCTTCAAGTCTGTAAGGCCCCTCTGGGTTGCATCCCTTTGCTCATGTGCAGACCTGCACCACACAACTTACTATCACTTGTAAACTTGCTGACACTGCTCTTAATTCCACTGTCTATGTCACAAATAAAGATATTGAGGAGCCAAATAGTGACCTCTGAGGGGTACCACTTGTTACAGATCTCTATTTGGACATTAAGCCACTGATAGCAAGTCTTCAGATATAGCCCGCCAGTTTCTTAGTCATAAAAGACTTCCTTCATAAAAGTCGTCTCTCCAACGTAGTGATAGGGTTGTGTAGTTTTCACAGAGAAGTCAAAATAGAATCCATGGATACTCCCTTATCCACCAATGCAGTTATTCCATCCTGAAAGAGCACTGGATCAGTCAGGCGTGATTTTCCCTCTGTGAACCCATGTTGCTTGCCTCTTTCATCCCTTTACCTGTCATCCATACGCCTTGACAAAACTTCCAGGAGGATCTGCTTAATTTTCTGTACCACTAGGTACAGAGGAAAGGATGACTGGCCAATAGCTCCCAGGGTCCTCCTTTCTTCCCTTTTAAAAAATAAATAAGATGTTTCCAATGGTTTTAAAATATTTTCCCAGTCACTGGGGACTTTGCCTGACTGCCATGACTTGAATTTGTGCAGACTATAAATAGTGTGGTTGAAAATACAGTCTCCTACATTTACTCTGCTATCTACATTTCACACAGAATTCTAAGGAAATCTTGTGATTCTCTTTTATTTATAAGAAAGACATAAATCAAGAGTTGTCAATGTCAGACTAGAATAATATTTATTTTCCATTTAGAGTATAAATGCTTTTATTTATGCTTTAAATATTTCATTTCCTTATTTAAATAACTTTCTCTCATACTACAGTGGATTTTTATTCTTGAACAAAAGATATTATTTTTACAACAGTTGATATTAGAGCTGCTAAAGCAGCTGTAGTTATCTTCCCTATTCTCTTTCCCTGTAGGTTTTTTTGTTTAAAGGTAAAATGCAGTAGGCAAGGTTATACTTTCCTTATGAGACAGATTCCCATTGCTATAAAAGCCAAACTTATTTATCACACCTTTCAGCAGAAATTCAGGGAATAAATGATCTGTATACCATGGTCCTAAAAAGCAGTTACCTTTGGGAACAAGGTATAATGCATGGTCAAGTTATGACATTAGAAAAAGGAACAAGAACAACTTCAGAAGCTAATGCAAAAAACTAATATTAGAATTTCTAGCCTTCATACAGTAAATTTAATGTGAATGTGAGCACTTATGTCTACAGCATTACTCCTATGGGCTTCTAAGTAGATTGCATGTCAAGTTAAAAATTCTATATTTTGAGCTCACTGTATCTCTTAAATGAATATCATCATTTATTCCTGGTTAAGACAACTGCAGTAATCCATACAGGAGATGTTAGGACCAGGGGCTTCTATCAGAGAAAATTCATGAACCACCAAGAGGATTATGAAGATTTTGATCATTAAGTCCATGCCAGGGAACTTTGGGCAACAGATGTTTCAATTTAGTTAATGAAAGTAGTATGACATACTTCCTCCCACATAATGGAATTAGATATTAATTTAGGAACAGTAAATATGCTAAATTATCAGAAGATGTTCACTTTATAAACTGGAAATCTGTGTGCAGGACAGCTCTCCAACAGGGTGAGAAGTTATAGAAAATTAAGTAATAAACAAGTGCTAGAGACACACATGCAAATGCCAACCACTTCTGCCAGAAGTTTATCACGATTAATGTTGAAGATGGATCAACAGCTCACAGCAATGGTGATGAAAGCTTGGAAATATTTTTTTCTGGAAGTACATTTTTTTGGATATCAGACAATCCTCATTTGAGTGAAAAGCGCAAGCTCACAGATAGGAGGCCAGGAAGACCTGCTACATTAGTTTTAATCTGGAAAGATGAAAGAAACTGGTTCATAGCAACTGTTTGGATGCACACAAGTTAACTTCGCAGACAGATCAGTGTGAACAGGAAGGCTGAGAACACACAGTTATTCTGAAATAAAGATCAAGAATCACTGAAGTATCACAATAATAGAGCAAGGTACTTAGTAGTGAAGGGATTTCTGATTGTTTGTCGTAGACCATTGGGCTGGATTGAGATAAAAATATTACTAAAATTATTGTATTTGTCACAAGAGGGTGAAAGAGGAAAGCATTCATTGCACTGGCAACAGAAACTTTGGCAGGTAAGAAACATTGGAGACAAATGCATTACAGGATAAAAGCAGGGGCTCAATTCTCCACACTCTATTGATACAAGATAGGGTAGCAGATGAAACAAGCTAGTTTCATCAGAGGGTCTTTTGTCAACTAAAAATGTCACGGGTGATAGGGCCTTGGTCTTTTCTCTAGATAATCCATCTCTATTCCTTGTGTCCCTTCCCTTGTCTATGTTTTAGTTGAAAAGTCTATA
The DNA here is from genome assembly GCA_013401135.1 of Cettia cetti. Classification (NCBI taxonomy): domain Eukaryota; kingdom Metazoa; phylum Chordata; class Aves; order Passeriformes; family Sylviidae; genus Cettia; species Cettia cetti. Next base: position 64,663 of record VZUI01009594.1, read on the forward strand.
TTATAGTTGAAATGCTGCAACCTTACAATAATACATTTAAGAATAAACCCAAATTTAATGGCTCATCTAGATGGAATAATTTTATCGTATTCTTACAGCTGCACTTTAATAATTATATTTCCTATAGAAATGGGGAAAAAAATCAGAAACTCTATGTATATGATAGGCAAACTACTTAACTAGTTCAAAAGAAGCAATTCTTCTAAGTATTATGTATGACTTCTTTTGGAAATCAGGTTGATCATTATTGATATTTCATCTTTTTTGATGCATTGCATATATATACTTCTAAAGTTAAAATCAGACAACAGGCCTTAGCTAGACATGCAATGCTCTGCGTTTACAGGCCTAATGAATAAAGCCTATTTCTACAGTCCTTATTACCAAAATTTACATTGCTCTTCTTAATTTATTCTTTAGGTTAATACTTATAAGCTATTTAATTCTGAATTTCCTAGAAAACTAAGACCAAAACAGCTTTCCAGGAGATTCTCATGATAGTCCCATGAAATTCTAGCAAACTTTCCATAAAAACATATATTAAATTTTGTTTTAAACCACTTGTCATCTTAGAATAATAGTTAAAATTTCATTGAGAAATAGTCTGAACAGTTCTCTTGTTAACTGCAATTTAATGGTAAATGAATAAAACTGCAAACCAAAGGATTTGAAAATGGGTTTTGGACTAGCTCAACATAGGTGAATTATTGAAAAAAAAATCAGGTAAGAGACCTCTAGCTCTTCTGTGATATTGTACTTCAGATCCTTACCCTAACCTCCCACTACATTCATCTCCACAGTCTACCTTTTCCTGTGAAGTCAGTGTACTATAAATTGTTACCGGTCTTAAACTGACTTGTCATATTTGGCATCAGTTTAATTAGTTTTGGCAGAAGATTTTTAGTGACTCATGGGAGAGTACGTTTGGTCTCTATACTAACAGATGTACCATTTCCTGTGCTAAAAGCAATGACAACAATGTCACAAGGCTATAAACTGTAGGAATTCGCTACTCCTAGTCCAATAAAAACAACTTGCTTAAAAAAATGGAGTAGATAAGATGGAAAATACACATCAGCAGAAATGTCTGGTTGTAAAAGATTTGATCCTTTGTCACTTGTCTAAACTTTGGGTGGTGAACTAGAACTCTATTATACAAAGCATTAACTTGGTAGCAACCATTACTTTTTGTGACAAAGATCCCCACCTCATTGCAGAAAGCCGCCTCTTCACATTACACACCTGGAACAAAATGGACACATATAAACAACTATCACTTTATGTATCAGCCCTGGTACAATTTGCTGGATTGTTTATCCTAGCATGTAAAAGTGTTCTCCTTTTTAAAGACAACCTCTATAGAGTTGTAGACCAGAGGATACTCTGCAGGGGGGATTGGAACAAGGTGATCATTAGGGTCCCTTCCAACCCAAACTGTTCTATGATTCTATGATATTCAATGACTTAATTCCGCAGTGCAATTAACCTGCCACTTTTATCAGAGCTGAATCCAGCAAAACAAAAGAAAAATGAAGGGAATGTATTCATCATTTGATTGCAATTAAAGGTTCAGATTCAGACAAGCTATCACAGGGAGATGTAATTTGCACTTCCAAATATAAGCCACTCCTCCTGTGCCAGAGGGGGCAATTCATCACTGTGGAGGGGTTGTGACTGTGTTTTGTGAGAGCTCTGCTGGCAGTAGACTCCAAGCCAACACCTCTGTTAGACATTCTAGTCACACCCCTTTTCTGGACAGGCCTACCCACTAATTCGGCTGCTCCTTCAACAGCCTGGGGTATCTAAGGCTCTATACTGATATTATTTGTATTGAACCAGCAGTTTGCAGCTTTTCCACACATCAAAAGGGAGGATAAAATTCGGGAGAATTAGAAACATGACTTCATGTCATGTGAAATATAAAAACACATGCATTAATCCTTTTAATCATGCATGCCTGCATGGAAGACAACAAGGAAGAAGAGGTCTTTCAGGACAGAAATTAAATCTGAAATTGGAATGATCTCAAATGTATTTCTTGAATCACCTTCTTTTATGATTTCATGGTGTTTATAACAGATTCCTTCTTTCTCCTTCTATCTTTTATCATGCAAAAATTAAGTAATTTTTTAAAAAACCTACCTACTATAGATAAGACCACACACTAATATTTATTCAGGCCCAATTAACCAAAGTATTGAATTTCTCAAGTAACACTCCAATATTTTAACAATGTGTTGAATATTTGATACAATATTTCTAGCCCCATTTAACTTGTATTGTAGAAAATCTCTTTAAAATAGAATTGGATGTTCAGTGTTAGAGATCTTCAAACAGGTCTAAGCTTCATTTCTGTGAAATTAATGTTAACCTTGACTTTCTTTTTTTGGTGGGTTTTGTTGTTTTTGGTTTTGTTTTTTTTTTTGACAATGTTTAACACAAAAGGAGCTATTTTTCTAATAAAGAAAGTCAAATGTGACCTTTACATTGTCTGTGATACAAAAATCTCACATCACAGCAGGAACCAATGCCAGATTTAATTTAAATCCTTATAATTTGAACTGCCAGCAGCGATAATCTCTCCTTCATCAGCAATAGGGACACGTCTACATATCCAGTTGTTTGGAACAGTGTAAAAACCTTTCATATTAATCAAAGCAAGTTGAGTATTGATTTCCAGGTTAAAAATTTTGGTTGTATAAACTGAAGATAACTAAGCATGATTTTAATAGCATAATAATATCTCATGTCAAAAGACTTCTGCCCACTTTAGGAGTACAAAAAAAAAAAACAACCCTCAACTTGTAATAATTTAGTTTCACAGTGATAATACAGATCAGTATAATTGCCTCCCTTTGGAGGCAGATAAACAGAATGGAATAAAGATGACCTTTTCTGAGATACTTTCTTAGATAATTTTATTTTAGACATATAACTTGGAACTAAGAACCCTTTGTCAATATGAAATGGAGGGCCTGACTGCCTCATTTAGTGTTAACAGATACTTAGATCAGTATCTAATACAATGACTTGAATCTCAGACAATAATTTAGTCTCCATTAATGTCATTCCTGTTACCTCCTCAGAAATTTGCAGCCAGGATTAAGAAGACTGTTATTTACAAAATTCCTGGCAGTACTAAATAGTTAATGTTGTCCCCAATGGACTTACATAAACATTAATTTCACTATAGTCTTATCACTACTTAGCAGCAAAAACAAAATATAAAACCTTTTATTCTTTCCTCATTAAAAATCTAGATCACACTTCTTACAACTGAAGATTCAACTTTTAAAAAGCACATACTTCATGTATGCATGGTCTTGATAATATTTCTTTCTTCTGTCTTTCATATCCTATTTCATATCTGTAAACACAGTAAATATTAGTCACAGAGAAAGGATAAGTAACTTTGGTTTAAAAATGTGACTTGTATTTTCATTGCTGTTTTAAAAACACACAAGATCTTATATACAGTGCATAATATGCTTTGCTTCTTACTAGGTCTTAATATTTTTATAGCATGTCTTCTTCATTTTTCATTAGGCATGGTTTATGTTTCTGACATTATTAAAACTTGTTCAAGATGGCCAACTAATTTTTGTATAAACACTAAAAATAATCAAAAGACATCATGCTGGGAGTCTAAATTACCACCCAACATGTTTCTTATTTTTAGATGTCATTACCCAGGCATTTGCATTTTTTAGATATGCTCTTGGCTTTACTTCCAATGTTAACTACATGACTAAGATTGACTTCCCTGCCACTTTTGTATGCAAAGTGAATCAAATTGTGATCCTTGGCTGTGTCAGAGCATAGAATCATATAATGGTCTGAGTTGGAAGGAACCTTAAGGAGATCATATAGTCCTAACTCCCTGTCATAGACAGGGGCACTAGACCAAGTTGCTCAGAGCTCCATTCAACCCAGCCTTAAACACTTCCAAGTATGGGGAATCCACAATCTTTTCCAGTTCCTCACTGTAACATTTTTGAATTCCAGCTTAGTTTCAAATGGTGTTTGCTCTCAAAACCTTGGTTCTTCTACTGTGGAGACATAAGGGGTTTTTAGGCAATATAACCTTGAAGCATTGAGCACACAGGGACAGTTGTCCACTTCCCCAGGGAAAAGGCACCACTGCCTTGGAGAAAGGTAGAACAAATATAATGGTAGCAAATCCAATCCAAGTAATATTACTCACAAATGTAGGTGAAAAACAAAATTCACATAGTGGCAGGAGGTTTGCCACAAGGATGAGGATTGAGTCGGCAATCTATTATAGGATTATTCACTAGGAACATTACTGAAACACTACACTTGATAATTATTAAACACTTAAAAATTAAACTGAAAGCACAGGACAAGACATCATTCTTGATCAATATAAAGGATAAATATTTCCACTGTATATTCAGTTAACAGTGGAGAATTTCACTTCTGAGAAGTTTTGAAAAACTATCTTTGTATTTACTATTTGTTTTAATAGATAAGAAAGATTTTAGTGCTAATAGCCACAGAAGTGTATTTTGCTCATCTAGTTGGATAATCAGATAAGTAAAAAATCCATATTTTTTAAAGAAAATGAATTTGAGAATGCGTATTTGAGCATATGATGAATACATCGCATACACAGGATAATTTTTTCATGGCATACTTCTTTACCCAAAGGTTTAGATGTCTTCTGTGTTTATTACACCTATATAGTGAAAAGAAAAATTAAATCATTCTCTTGATGATTCTTCTCATTAAATGTCATTCACCCACAGCTGGGATAGGTATGCACAGAACTCTAAAATGTCAATGAAGATTGCAAATGTTTTCTAGGTACTCCCAACTCTTGGCAGGTCACTGCAAAAGCGTTTTTCTTCTTGACCTGTCAGCTTATACATCAGACCTCTGTATCTCTTCCAGGATCATAAAGGTCTCTGCCTTCTTGGGTACTCTGAGTCCAAAATACACATAAACTCCCACACTCTTCCACCACTTTTAGACACAGAATTGCATTAGACTCTTTACTGCTGACAGATTCTACAAATGCCTCTATCCTGCCCAGGTTCAGGCAAGCCTAAGTTGTTTTTTTGGCAGCTAATCAAGTAATCATCTCCTATCAACATTTCCACTGGAAGCAATCTTGTTTGGTTTCTGGCACTCAGCCAATGCTTTTACAACCACAGTAAGAGATTAAACCCCCCACTTTTTCCTCTCATTCTCGAAGCAAAAAAACCCTGAAACCAAGCAAAACCAAACCCCAGTGCTAGGCTTCTCCCTTTGAATCTCCAAAGAAGCTCAGTATTGGTTTAAGCTGCTCCAATGTCAATTATGATGTTTTGGAGTATACTCCATATGTTTCTTATGTAATTCTGACAAATCCTGCTAGAGTTGTCTGAAATTTGGAATGCCCAACTCAAGAAAAATAAACATCAGATACCATTTTTTCTACAAAAGAAAGATGTTTCTACCAGAGATGAAAAAGAAGACCATATAATCATATATGGTCTGGTCCACACATTTAGAGGCAAAAAATTTCTAAACACACTTTTAATTGTCTAGATTGCATCTATCAGATATACAAATATATTGGGGAAATATGCAAGAAAGGATAGAGATACAGGCATTCCAAATATTTAATTTTATCAAGGAAATGACAAATATAAGCTTGTGGCAGTAATTAGACCAAACAGCTATCATCCTGGTGTTAGCTGGGATACAGACAGGAATGCTCTAACAGGAAAGAGGACAACAGTCTGGTAAGATCTTCCTGATACTGTAATTGCTGTTCCAACCCTACCATAACTTAGAACTAACAAAAAAAGTAGTCTAGAAAACTGTATCTATATGCCAGACTCTGGCAGAATAAAATTTCATGCATCAGTTCCACTGCACAGTAAGATCCATGTGTTGGCATTTGTTGACACCACTGTGCGGATTTGCCCCAAAAGATCAGGTTTAGTATCAGTATTTATTGTTCAAAGCAGTGCTTCAGGTTGTCAGTATTCCATATCCAATGTTAATATGTATGTTGGAAAAAAAACCCAAAACAACAAACCCACCCCTCAAGTATAGATATTTTGTGTTTTTATTTTGCTGTTTGATGTAAGACTTATGATATATTGGTCAGCTCCATTGCAGATCGCACGATTAAGAATCACTGTTGATTCTTAAATGCAGCTGAATGCCTCATATGCTTGTTATGACTGGTGAACAACTCAGTAATGACAGGTACAGTAGCAGGGAGTATTGAAATTTTAAGAGAAAGATCTGAGAAGTCAAGAACATTACTATTCAATATTTTTGCTGTTATTCTACTTCCACACAACACACACCTCTCAAATAATAGAGAACATGGACAGAGGTTTAAATGATAACCCTCTAGTTCTGGTTGGCTGCTTCATATAGGTGATGCAATTGTGAATCACAATATATCACACAGTTGCTCAGACCTGTTTACAGAACAGTGTCTTTTTAAGCATTATGTTAATCGATACTAAAAAAAAATAAATATCCAAATGTGGAGGCAGATAAGCTTGCCAAGCCTTTCCCCTTGAATGGAATGTGATCAGCTCATCACAACCACCCCCAGGAGAAATACCCTTTAGATGAGGCTATCCTCCCTGGTCATGGCGAGATCCCATCATGCTCTGATATACCCATGTAGATTCTTTCTAACCCTTTGGTTTTTCCCCTTTGGTACCACCCTCTCCCCCATAAATACCCCAGCTTCTGCCCAGTTCAGCAGGGGAGCTGTCACCCTGGCCCCCTTCGCAGGGTGCTTTGAAGGATAATAAAGGCCACCCTGTGGAACTGCCGTAGGACTCTCCTGTCCCTCTGTCCCTCAGTTGGCCTGGGATCACCTTGCAAGGGAGAGCTGAAATCACTGCTAAGAGCTGACCACTTGCAGCCACAGGCTGCACCCACCTTGCCTGGAGGCCAGAGGACTGCCTGAGACCCCCAGAAGGTTGTCTCTAGCGAGACCTGGGAAGACTGAGGCATTCCAGGTCGGACCACAAATCCCCGGCAGGTCGCCATACAAACAGACTTTTTAAGTAATGATGTGCTTGGGGTATTCTTAGCCAAAGAATGGTTTTGTATGCACGAAAGAAACTCCTCACCAGTACTTGAACCATTCCTTATTACAACTCATATTGACTGTGTCTATACCGCAAATATTGCGCCATTCCAGACACCACTTTTCAAATGAGACTGACACAGTACACTAAGACCAGCTACAATAATTAAAGGACCTATCATAGTTTCTTTTTATTTTTGCAAGAGCTGTCATGGCTTTCTGATCAAAATCCAGTCAAGAGAATTTGATTATTTCATAATTTCTGAATATTTTACTCAATTTAATTAGCTGGATGCAACACAGACTTCCTGACCTACACAGTTACAGCAAAGAAGTTCTAAGCACAATCAAATAAAGACGGGCATATGAAATCTGCTTTCCGTGATCTGATGTTTATACATTGTATTGAATGGGTTTCTCAGAAGAAGTTTCTATCTTCTGTGTTTCAAAGAGAGGACCTGAAAACTAGTATGTAAAAATAAAGCAGGTTTATCCTTTCTTTTTCTCACACATCCCTCCTGGAAGCAGATCTTGTCCTCAGCCTCCTAAGCTTTCTGTGGGTAACAAGTGCCACCTTTGCAGCATATACGCAGCAGGATTATACCAATGAATATCATGTAACTAATGAATCAAACTCTTCTCTTCACCAGAATTAATGGGTCAGTGTGGATGAAAAAAATTTTTAAACTCTTGGAACTGGAGTTCAATCCAAATGACATTTAAACTGTAGTCTTTGGAATCCACAGCAGTGCTTTTGACAATGTTATCCTGTATTTAAGAGCATCATACATAAGTATATATTAAGTTGTAGGTAAGTTTGTGTGCATGCTTAACATACTTTATATAAAATCAATATAAATTTTGTTTCTACAGATGATAAATATTTTCACAAAATGTTTACTTAAAAATAATCCAGTGTTTTTATTCCATCATTACTAAAGTTTTCATTACTAAAGTTTTATGTAATTTTTTTCAAAAACCCCATATCTTTTCAAGGAGACTATATTTCAGCATGTTCAGTTACTATAAAAATTGCCAACGTTTTTGTGACAGTCTGAAATCAGTAAATATTTTAAATGTGGACGATTCTCCTGAAGAAGTAGACGGAATAGAAAATACCAGAAGAACATACTGAAATGAAAATTATAGCCCTGCCAAGGGCAGGAGTGTCCTAGGTTAAAATGTCAGACATGCCTAAAGTATGTATTCTATCACCATCTCCATGAGCTGTTGAAACCAGGTGGGGCAGTGTTTCCCTTATCTGCTGCTAATGGCTCATCAATGCCTTGCC
>VZUI01009597.1:0-83777 GCA_013401135.1 Cettia cetti
ACATCTCGTGACCAGGCAGCCATTTTCTGTTGGCTCCTGGTCCACCCTGGGTGCAGCCTTGGTCAGGCTTCTGTCTTACCCAAGGTGGATCCTGGAGGCTTTTCAATAAAGACCTACTTTATTCTCTAGTTCTGTCCAGTCTCTGTTCCAGGTCAACTTTCTAAGGCATCATCTGAATGAGCAGCACAGCATTTCCATTCTATTTCTAGTATTTCTATAGCCAACACTGAAAAAAGAAATGGCTTTCTAAAGTGATACTTTGTTACTTGCAGTTCTCCTCAGTGCATTCAAAAAATCGCTAAAAATGTTAGTCATGAAAGGAACTATTCTGTCATTATTATTTTTTTTTCAGACATGTACACCCAAACCCATAATATTCCTTCTTCATTTCCCCCTCCCGTTTTTGTTTAATTGAATTTCCCCCCCCCCTTTTTTTTTTTCATTGTTTTCACGTCTTCATTTCTTCACCTGGAAATTTATTGTTTTGTTTTCCAGTGTTCTGCATTCTGCCTCTTTATGCTTGCCACTTCTCAGCTAGTTACCTCCCTACCTACTTCAACTTTGTTTTCTTAGACTTAGAGCAACTACTAAAAAATTACATACACACACCCTTTGACACTCCACTGCAGGATGTCTGTTTTTTAGGAGAAATGCTCCCAAATTTTGAAGAATCCCATACGTGATTCAGAGTTTAAGTGTACAGCCAAGACTATTAAAAGACCATGATGAAGAAAGGAGAGGAGGTAAATGACCACTTTTACTTTGGGCCATAATAGAATACAGGGACCATGAGAGTATTCAGCTCCAGACCTGTGCTGTTCTGTCGTTCACCAAAGATTCTATCTTGGTTTGGGACTGTTTCTAAAGTTAGGTGCTACTGACTCCCCAGCACAGAACAGTTTTAACCAGGCAAGGGCAGATCAGATTGCCTGAGCTGTGTTTGGGTTGGACCACAGGCTTTCCATCATTTGCCAAAGTTACTTCTATGTACTGGAAAGCTCAGAAAGAGAAACATGTCATTACTTTTGAACCCAAAATATCTGCATTGTACTCTGGCTCATAAGCTGAGCCAATCTGGAAGCAGTTGCTTACAACCTAACTGGGCTCCTTTGCATCATCACTCATATACCAGTACTCAAGAGTCCCTTCATTATGTATAGCAGCTGCTAAAAAAAAAAAGTTCAAATTCTAACAGAAAAGCATGCAAAAATAATGTCAGGATGACATATGTCAATGTCATTTCCCCACATTTTAAAAATCTTTCTTCACAAACAATTTTAGAAGAAAAAAATTTTGCTTAATTCAGGATATGATTTAAAAGGTACTGCTTTGTGCAATTACAAAACTTCCTTCCTATTTCTCTTTACAGCAATGTATGGATGATCAAAGCTGCACAGGGAAGGCCAGTACAACTCCTCCCAGACTGGTACAGATGGCCCCTAAAGGGCAGCCATGTTGTAAAGTGCATTTAACTCCAACTCCTCTGTTTTCCTTTGGGATGCTACCTCACCACAGGAGCACACTCAGTGTGCAGCCTTCATACCTCTTTGACTACAGGGACTCTGGCTGCAGCTTGAGCTAGGCAGGAAAGATCAAGATGCCTCCTTTTTGCTAAGACTAATGCTAACTACAGTGGCTTCCTTGTACTACTGTGATGTGCAGTAGAGAAGGTGGATCCTCCTTGTAAAATACTCACAGAGTTGAAATAAACAATCTTGTTCAAGGCATACGCTGTCCGAGTCCCACATTTGTTGAGTGCAGATTCCAAGATGAAGTGGGTGCCATTCATCCTGGCTTTGCAGGAGTGGTCCAGCAGGGAGAGCTCTGTGCGGGTGTAGCCGCCAGCCTGAAACAAAGGCTCTTTGTGAGGGGCTGAAGCACGACTGTGCTCAGCTCCTGCTACAGTGCACTTCAGCACTGCTCATGACTGCTGACAGGAGGAAGTGAAGTTCATTGTACTGTCGTCCAAGGAAGGTCATTCTCAAAATGCTGTTATACATGGCAGACAAAGAATAAATGTAACATGGAAAAAAAGGAAACAACAGGTTCATTATTAATCTACTGATTAATAATGCTGACTCTGTTTGGTCTGAAATGAGCTAAAATGCTGTCTGTTTCAGGCTTTTTTCCACAATACAAATGGGCACAAGCAACCTGTCAGCTGGTAGATAGAAAAGATAGATCTTTAGATCTATTTAGGTCTCACACTGCCACCAAAAGCAGCTTCTTAGTACTTTGGCAATTAAAAACTGAGACTGATGGCTGAGTACAGTAACTTTTTGACAGAACCAACTGTGCACACCTTCAATAAGAAATCCCTCTAAAACCCACCAGATTGTTGGGAAGAGAAAACACAATTGTGAGTTATGGCAAAGAACATCCTACATTATAGTTTCCTCACCAAACTATTTTGGCGGGGGGAGGTTGTGTGGTGATGGCTGTAGGACTTCAAACGTTTATTTTTTCAATCAAAATGCAAATAAAATGTTCTCCAAAAAAAGCCTCCCCAGTTTTGAGAATAGGATATTGCACCAACCTGTAGAGAATCTTTTTCTACAGCTACTGTCATAACTTTGTCATCACACTTTATTGACAGGGCCATATCAGCACTGCCCTGAACTTCTTCAGGTTCTTTATGCTTTGAGAGGGAATGCCCAAAGTCATGATTTATTAATGTATCTACTGAATGCCTGGATGGGAAGATTTCTTCTCCCACTGTGTCATGTCTTCCTCTGTTAATGTGAAATGGAAAAGTCAGGCCATCGGTATTCTTTGGAGCTGGCAGTGGGTTAGCACCCAGCAATTCTGTCAGCTCTGGAGGAAGGGAATGGTCTTCTTCGTCATTCATCTCTTCTGAAAATAAAAAACCCACAACAAATCCACATTAGTTTATTAGATATTTTTCCTAAAAAGTATCCAGAACTAATAATGCTTATTAAAAAAAAAAAATCCATAAAGGGAGCTCCTGGAGGACAATAAAAGCAGCATCTTTGTACTTTTCAGGTAAGTAACCACAAATCCTACAACAAAGTGTTTAGCTGTTACTGAGGCATCTAATCTTGGTATATGTAGTCCCTGTCAGAAATCTCTCTCACCAAGAGCTGAAAATAAACTTTTGATGAGCGGACTTATTATATGTAAAAGATCCACAGAGGTAAAAAAACCCATCACATTCATCAAATATACTATTTTGGTACTGCTGAAAGAGCCTAGGCACAAATCATTAGGTGAAATACTTGCACTACCTGACCCATCAGAAATTCAGTCACTACTGTTGTGAAACTACTTATATAACCAGAATGAAGCTAAGTAAGAGTTAACTTTATAGTGAGTAAATGAGAAAACTATCTCTTGGCTTATACATGTGACTGCTGAGGACAGAATCCATGAGAGTGCTATTGATAAAACGAATGTGAACATACGCTTTATCAAAATTGTAAAACAATAGTTTTAGTGGTTGAAACTCAGAATTAGGGGAAAAAAAAACCAGATGCAACTCTTCTAGCTTTAATGGACCCCAATAGCTTTACATCAGCAATTACTTTGGCTGAATACCCATTTTTTTTTCAATAGTTGTATTTATTCTGTTTGCTCAGACTTCTTTGGTAAGTCACTCATGTCTGTAAACAGTTTCAATGTTTATTTAATCATCTCAAGGAAACATTATACTCATACTTTTGGAAAAAACACACTAAAAAAAATCAAAGCTGGATTTATTAACTAACAAGCTATCCAGTTGCTGACATTATTTCAGTGAACACTGGGTACCATCAGCTATGAAGCCTTGTGCATTGGATAAACTATAAACGTTTATTTCCACCAAATTTCAGGAAATACCACAACTTTGCCTGGACTTTTCTAATCAAAAAGCCACAGATTATTATTTGTAACCATCATTCATAGATATTACCAGCATTCTTGATGACAAGCAGTTAAAGAAGTGCAACAGCCAAAACCAAAGCTTCAAAACTGAAGCTTTCAAGTAATTGCATTTGCAGAAACACAAAATGTGTTTTTTCTGTATGCTAAAAGTCCATCTTCAAACTTACCAGTATCTTCAAGTTGCAGATGAAATCTGTTAGCAACAGGTGCTTTTGTGTAGGAAATAACTGGACTATAATTATGTTCATAAGCCCACTTGATCAAACTCTCATGAGATGAGGGAAGGTCAGGTATTACTGATTTACTCATAGTCATGGATCGTTCTGTTTCTTTTCCAAAACCAATACTATTTGATGTCTGTAAATAAAGAAAAACTTGGTTTGTGATTTACCCCTTAAGGATACCTACAATGGAATAGTGACACTGATTGAAACCTGTTTTTTATTCTGTTTTATCTACTAAATAACAGCAAACTGAGGACACCTGGGAAATAAACCAAACCCTGCCACCTTAGGCACATAACTGCTGCACAGATGGAAAAGAACCCCCTGCTTCCTCTCAGTCTATGCCTGGAGTACAATAAATCAAGGCAATCAGAAACTGTTAATCCCTAAATGAGACACATTTACAGCCTTTTGCATAATGCCATACTTTCTTCAAAACTCAGCTGAAATTACTCCTGAAGTGAACTCAAGATGACAAATGAACTTTCAAGTTTCCCCCTAATTTCTTGGATTAGAGTATTACTTAAGCTGGATAAAGGAAAACCTTTGTTCAAATGAGCATTACTGAAAAAGGCAAAAAGCATGCTCATGAAGTAGAGCTGATACCAGCTAATGCTCTAAGTCAGCTGGCACCAAGGACAGGCTGCATCTGAATGAGCTTCACCCTAGAAATGCTGTGTGCCTCCTCCAAAGTGTTGAGTTTGTTCAACAGTAAACACTTAATAGAGCAGTGAGAGCATGCACATTTAATGCATGGCCAGACTACTTAAAGAAACAACATATACTTTCTGCACGTGAAAAGACTTTAAAATTAATTAACAACACAAGTTTTACACAAACACATTGATACAGCAAACTCATAAAGGCACATGCTGACCTTATGAATGAACATGATGAATTATTATTAAATAAATGAGTCACACAACCACTTAGTTTTCATTCTCCTGTAAATGTTTTGTAAAATTTCAAAATTTTTTGCCCAAATGGGTAAGTCAAAGGAACATAATAAGTATTTCTCACTGTTAGAGGGGCAGTTTGAAAATATTCACTGGTATTACACAAACTTGTATTCAGCAGCTTGGCATCTTTAACATGTATTCATTCACACCCAAGCTAAATACATATATATTTATTCTTACAATCATAGCATTACTATAACAATCACATCAATGGCTACAGAACAAGCTGAACAGAAATGCTGCAGGAAAGGCACGATGATGACCCACTTTTCAACAATTTCTGCAATGTGATTGAAATGCACTTTCTAATGCAGCTGATACCATGGAATTCTCCACAAACATTTTCATTCCCATGCTCAATTACCTTCTCCATCATATAGGCTGCATCTTCTTTTCATTCCCACTGGTTTTTCCTCAATGTGAACAAATCTTAAATCTCTTTCACTCTAGAACACCAGAAGATTGTCTAGAGAGATCTCTCTTAGACAGTGGTCATATGAACATGCTACACAAGTAAGAGAGCTCACTCTGCATTTCTCTACCTGACAGCAGAATGAGTTTTTGAACAAAGAAGTGAATAAAGCATGTAGAGAATCCTGATGGAATGGCATAGTGTACCTTTAGCTCCCTCCCTCCTTTCTTCCTAAAGATTCAGTTTTGCAGCCTTTAAACACTTTGAGCTTCACAACTGAAGTTAAAGATAACTTTAAGTACAGTGTGCCAGGTTTGAGGATAATGTTACCAGAACAGTTATCAATGCTCAGCAAAGGCCACTGAGGATAAGAAACAAAAATGGAGCAATAGGTATCCAAATTGTAGTGCCTTTACTATCTTTGGGATCAACTACTCTTTGATCTTCAACACGTGCAAATCTGGAGACAACTGATCATGTATTTTCATATTACCACACAGCTTTGACTGGTAGGAGTTATTATGCTACCCCAATTTTGTTGCATCTCTTTACTATTTTGTCATGGGGAGACAGCTGAACAAATATTATCTCAGAACTTTACTGTCCTAGCTGGCACCCGAGCATTGCCAGGACTTGTTTACAACCCTCCACTCCTCAGTGAGCCTGTAAATGCTCAGTCTTGCACTGCCTCACTGAAACAAAAGCAACAACGAGGGCTTGCAGGAATAGAGCTTCCTTCACTTTCACACACAGTGATTGAAACCAGGCAATCTGAGCCCCCACCAACCTATTCAGAATAGACACCACTTCAGAAAGTGGTGGGCAGTTGTTCTCAAGTAAACAACCGACCCTCCAAGCTTGTGAAACCCTCTAAGGTTTGTTTTGTGCACTGCACCTCTCTCACTCCTTGCCCCTCAACAAACTTAATTCCTTTCTGGGACTTCACAGACCAGTTCCCAGCTTTGCAGAGGGACACCAGCTGCAAAGGAAGCTATGTGAACAGCAGTGTTCAAGCACTGCATGTAAGGACTCAACACAGGAGTTAAAACAGTCTGGGAGGAAAGCACTGCACATGTATCATGTGCAATTAATTAACTAAAGTATGCCCATTTTACTTGGGTTTGTGTCCATCCTCTTTCAGAGTTTCAAAAAACACAGCAAGCTGGGAGATGAGCTATATGACCTAAAACATCTTTTTCCTTTTTTTTTTCTGTGAACTTAGACCTCAGTAACTTACAGTCCTGGGTTTGAGGCAGCTTAGCACTAACTTTTCCCTCTCAGCTTGCCAATCCCCTCAAGACAATTCTAATTCGTAGTGAGGGCAAGAAGTTAGGAAAATTGAAGTGCATGGAACTGCTTCAACTAATAAAAAGAACATTGTGAAACATTACCTAATTGCTTAGTAATGTTTTTATGCATTGTCTAAATTTGGGCTTGGAAAGGCATTCAGCTTAATAAAGATATGAAGAGATCCTAAATGCTGAATATGCAGGCTTTTTAATGACATGGGGGAGTTTAGTTCCCTCCCTTAGCTCCTTCTAAATAAAGGAAAATGAACACGTATTTAGAAAATGAAGCATCTATATAAATGAAATAGTAAATAATTACAAATCTTAACATGAATACAAAGTCTTTTAAATACTGACATTTCTGTATATATTTAATGTATTACTTTCTCTTTTTGTTTATTTAAATAAAATGTTACCTGCTGCTACTCATTACAGAAACCATTTTAAATAATACTTTTTGCTTATATTCTTAATAATTCATGAAGAACTTTAGAAATAAAGTTTTTAGAGCAGTCTTGCTTTTCTATATTCAAGTGCAACATTTTAGAAATTTTAAAAACCTGTAGAAATTGTCTTGTGAAAATTGATCATCCATAAATGATAGCTTCATGGACATGAAATACTCTACTTGAGCCATCTCCTAGCATGGTGTGAACTAAAGCACAATTCTCTATCCTGTGAAAGTAGATCCAAAAATGCCCAAATACACAGTGGTGGATTTTATGTGATAACCCAGAATGAAGCTTTGAAGTCAAGTATTGTTTTTCATCCGTCTGCTTACAAGGGCAGTGATCCTCAGCAACCAACCCTGACCTTTCTCTTTAAGAAATTACTATGGTGGACCTACAGAATGACCAGAACATCCTTTCCTGTCTGTAATAAATATGTGTCAGGGATCAAGAGGGAACTTCATCACGCACCCCAGATAATTTTTCCATTCAATTTTCTGAGCAACACCAAAATTAGCTTTCTTTTATTTCCCTTCGTTCTCAAAAGCTACTGTGAAATCCTGCTTACCAATCCACTTTCTTATGAGATTTAGATCAATTAGCCTTTGCATTCTGCCAGAATTTCCTCTGCACAGATTACAAGCAGAAAGCAACTAAGCAAAGTAAAATTCCTATAAATACCAAGCACTGGAGTTTGAAAATGTAACTGAATTGCTGCAAAACTGCTAGTCGCGAGGCTACTGGGTGGTCCTGAGCAAACATTAGCTCAATGTACAATGTGCTCTTAACTGATCACTTAAGACAGAAATAGGCCACAAATTTATGGGCTGCAAGATCAGTTCCATTATATTTACTTATTTAAGAGCAAGGGAAGACACATTTTCTTAGTAGAAATGGTGTTAAGCCACAAAGCCTGTACCAAAAACCAACACGAATCAGCATCTCCAGTAATTTTAGAAGTTTAACTTTAGAGAGCCTGGTTTTTACTTTTAAAAAAAATTTTTTTTTTTGCTGTCTGAGGAGTGATGAGGTCAATTTAACCAAACACTTACTGGAGACAGACATACTGGCAGGGAAGAGGGATAGATACTACTACAAGCAAAAGCAGAAGTAAAAAGGTTTCCACTTCTAAAGGGATGTAGGTATGTACTGCATATCTAGTATTATCTATTCTGCACTCAAAGGCATCATTCCAACTTCTGACATGAACCTGTTCATCCATTCACCAAAGCAACAGCAAAAAGATGAACATCCAACTCTGTGCTTAGGGTGCTTCAACAGAAGTCAAAAAGACAGACTAAGTCCTTGCTCTAACCACCTGGCTTCTGCAATGTGTTGGTCTGTTTTATAGTCAATATATTAAAAGTTAATGAGAATAAAAAGTTTATGCATTTACTCTTTAAAATGCAGTAATTATTAAAAAGAAGCAGCTAAGAGAAAACATTCAGAAATTAACATGGTCTAGCACTACATCACATTTCAATGAATGTTGCATTATGATAGCTCTCAAAAAATAAAAGTGCCTTAACTTACAATCACTTCCAGCTTTCCCTGGACATCATGAGACTTGATAACCCAATTGACAGACTTTCTACACTTGAGGATAAGTACGACATCTCTGACAAGTCTGGCGCCTGGTTGAGATGGTTTAATGTCAACAATTATATCCACCTGGAGAGCACTGTATGTGGAAAATAGAAAGTTAGGACAGAATGCCAGAAATTTTCAGCTATCAACCTTCTTCCAATCCATCATGTTTCCACTGTCTGGCCAGCTGATTAAAATGCTGGATATTATCCCAGGCAACACAACATGTGCAAAACAGATTGTTATTCCATATACACGTAAGTGATTTTGCATAACAATAGAAACAAGTACTTTTCAGAAAAAAAAAAGTTCTGTCTCTTATTTACAAGAAGTGTGCTACTCAATTCACCTATTATTTAGTGCAGGTAAGTTATATGACTAGCAGGTTGCTTTCTAAAGTAAACAATTTTCTTATTTCACTGTGACAGTGCCTAAATATAACTGTTTCAGTTTCCTCTGGCTATAATTGTATTAAAACTTAATACCTTAAAAAAAAGTAAAGAAGACAAGCAGGTTAACACACATGCATAAAAAATCCAACCCAAACCACAAATACTATATTGGGGGGTGTCTCTGCCTAAACAGTTAAATTGTGGAATGACTTTGCTTAAGATTTTGCATGCTTTGAGGAATTAAGCAGTGTATTCAGTTTCCACTACTTCTGGATAGATACTTATTTTAAAAAGAAAAAACCCCACATGTCCAGCCTACTGCTTGCTGGAAAATAGATGAAAACTATCCAGATTTTCAAGATCACAGTAAAATAAGTAGAGAAAATGGGTTCTTACCCATCAATAACATCTCATAAGGCAAAATACAATTCAATAGAAAAACCTATACTTCCAGACCATCTTATGGTGCCATACATTACAAGAACGTGCTCATCCCCAAGTAATAGGTTCCAACTAATATTCTACACTGAGACTTAGTGTATCTTGGGACCTTTGGTCCACCTCCTGCAGTTTTACACATGCCCAGCTCAGCCTCTGTATGTTTCTTTGGGGATTCAAAATTTGTAAGGATGTGGCTGTGGATAACACATAAAACTAAGAACAAAGTAGCTTAGTACCTTTGGGTTTTTTATTTTAATAGAAAAATATTTAAACTTTTTGCAGTGTTATCATCTCAAAAGCAAATTCCTATTGTACTATCATCCAAAGCCAAAAGCTTGGAACCAGGGCTTTTCACTGGGTAGCACTACAAGGGACTTGGAACGATGCTTAGCATCAGCTCTGTGTCAGTATGGGACTGCATACTCATTTGGGGTCACCTACTCCAGTTCTAGTACACCTCAACACTTTCTTACTCTCCTCAGGTTACTACTCAAGAAAATTATCAGGCTCTGGGTTCAACATCTTGCAAAAAGATTTATCCTTTTCACAACAACGCCTCCTCCCACTCCATCTCCCTGTTTGATTTTCTCATTAGGGATAAGGCACTCAGGTGCAGCTGCATGATATGCAAGATACCCAGTGAAAGCAGTAAGCAGACAGGACTTTAATTCTACCTTATCTCTGATGAAATTGTAACCATCTAAGTTTCACAGCAGATTTCTATTTTAGTAATCATACTTGGCACTTAGGAAGAGTTTTTTCCAAGTATGACTATCTGAAGCAAACCCCATTCATGTTCTCCCACTAAGATCTAAGAAAGAACAGCAAAGTATGAGTATTTCAAATGTCTTACCTCCCCAAAGGTATCTTTGACAATTTAGAAAATCCTCATAACGTGTACAGAGAGTTACTTATCCTAGGCACTGGTCAGTGCACCACTGTCAACCCTTAACATTTCTTGTAATTATCAAACTATCCCTTAAACTCAACTGGAAACTTGACAGAAAATACTGCTTTCAATCTTCAGAGCAACTGTGGAACACTTACCACAGACCACAGATCACTTGCAGCCTCTGGACACTCTTTGGGAACCTGTCCTAGACCTTGCTGCCAGTCATACCAGTGACAGGTGAAGATTACTTTCAACCTCTGTCTCACCTCCACATACAGTGGTCTAACCTTAAAACCTCTGTCAGATACTGCCCTTACTGATATTCCCTTATTCACTTTATCCTTGGAAAAATGTGATTGATTGAGCAAGAAAGGGAGCAGTATATAGTCCATAAAAGCTGTGCTTTGCAGTCGTGTCCAGAAAAGTTCTGTGATTATGAGGCAGAATTCAAAATCTTTACATACAGAAGAACCAATTTCTATTTAAGGCAAAGTACTAAAGCCCAAGATTTTCTTTAAGGATGAAGTGGCTACTTTCAGTTGATTTTTATTAGACAAGTGAAGTTTTTAGCTATTATTTCAAACAGTTTTAGTCTATTTCAATGATACTTTACCTGTTAGGATTGGAATTTGGAGTGCTTAGTTCAATGATATGAACTTCTCTTTCTTGGACTAAGTTAGACATAAGGCACCCCTCTGCTGGTTTTGGTTGTAGGTATCCCGCAAGGTAATTTAAAGAGAGAAAATTCTTTTTTATGTTGCACGAGGGAGGAAAAACTTGATCTGGAGGGGGAAAAAATAAAAAAAGCATATGGAACTTTAAACACAGATATCAGCTTAGATATATGCATGTACCACATCAACTTCAGTGTACACTGTATTGCTGAAAGGTATATCTACCATCTATTATAAGCACATATGAAAGGGAGATTGCTGATGCACTAATACATCAACTATCTAATATAAAATATATACTTCTAAACTGAAGAGTTACTATTTATGAATTTAAACACTTAATGAAAGAAAATCCCTGCAAAGAGAAATTTGAAAACAATTCTGAAGGAAAATATGTGAAAACATTTCAAAATTAATAAAATCCATTTAATTCTTTGCATCTTTACAAGAGACTTCTTTCTATTGCCATTTACTCAGAGATAACTTTTGGAATCAACTTCTTCTCTCTGTGGAAAATGTTTTATTCTTGTTATTATAGACGTACATTTTAAAAAATACTACAGAAAGTACTTTCCATTTCCTTACTCAATATATTTTCTATATATTGTGCAGTCAGATTCAGTATTGTCTAGAAAGCAAAAAAATACTGCATTTCTCTTGCACGTGGAAAATTAAAAACATCAAGAAAATTATGGAATCAGTTGTTGATATTAAGGAAGTCTGATCACAATATGCATAACTGAAATGATGAAATTGTAGCATAGCTATTCAATGTCTCTTTTGATTTTAACCAAAAAGCTGAACACGAGCATTACAGAATCACAGAATAAACAGGCTGAGTTGGAAGAGATCCACAAGGGTCATCAAGTACAACTCCTGGCCCTGAACAGCACTGTCCCCAAGAGTCACACCCTGTGCCTGAGAGCATTGTGCAAATGCTTCTTGATCTCTGTAGGCTGGTGCTGTGACCACTGCCCTGGGCAGCCTGTTCCAGAGCCCAAACACCCTCTGGGTGAAGAAATGTATAAAATGCAAACCATAAAAAATAGTCTCATTTTCTCATGCACAGCCTACATTACTGTACCCCAAGAAACAGTATTTCCAATGAAAATCGGGAGCATTTTTCATTTCTGACATAGCTTGACATATGAATTGTCATACTACATAAAAGGACTAAGTACCACATTCAAATACTTAAAATCCTGTAAGAATACAATTCCATCTGGCCGGGTCTTTGACCATTGCTTTACAAAAAAGACTTTCTATTAAGGTCAGTAGCAAGAGACAAAAAAATTTCCAAAAAACCAAAAAGAAAATGAATCAACTAGCATGCACTGTGAACATAAAACTATGAACAAACTCTTACAAGCTGTGCTGAGGCCATGCACCCTCTAAATGAGAACTGTCACCTCTGAAGTGCATTTGTGCATGCTACCCAACTTTGCAGGAAGCCCAGCGACTCCTGTGACCCTGGTCTCTGCAGAAACAATCAGGGGAGTTTCTTCCCTGATCCTATACAAAGCAGCCTTTGAATATTAACCCTGTTGTGCCCCCTACAGAAGCTGCTAAAGCTGTATAAGGCTGTAACTATTCATACTGCCCAAGCAAAGAACTTCTCCAACATCTGGTATGTGCCTTGCCAGATTAGCCTTGAATGCAGCTGCAGTTCTGAAGGCTCCTCCCACAACAGCACAGAATGGAAAATGATCCCAAATAGACTATGCTGAGCTTGAATTTTTAAATATATTTATACACACACACAGACACACACACACGGTATTGCTTCTTAACTGCTGTACAACATGATTCAGGCCATAAAACAACAGTTCTGGAGTAGTTTGTGGGTAATTACCACACGTGCTATCCTTTGCCATTGCAAAGAACTCAGTTCTTGCTCCTGGCACCTCCATTAGGCGTCTCTGGAGCTCTCCAGAAGTGCTGCTCTTGCCGCCAGAAGCACGGACACTCCCCAGCCTGGGCCTCCACTCAACAGCATGCTTTTGCTCTGCAGCGATTTTTAACTCTATCACGGGTTACTTGACATTCACACCAGAATGTATGTACTCTCATCTGCATCAGTTACCAAAATCGGGCTGGAGCAGAAGAGAAAATGGGATCCATTTCATCTTTCTTTGCTCACTACACAGCTCTTCTTTGTTAGTTTCAGGGCTGTCTACTTACTTTGGAAAGGGGCTGCAGGTGTTTGCAATCAATTAAAAACATTACCAAACCAGCCAAGAAACAGTCAGTTTATGGATTCTGTGCCTCCCTAATCTCCCCAGACTCTCAGTATGGAATCAGACGTGAGGTTTGCAGGCAACACCCTCAGCAGAGGGTCTCAGGCCAGCAGGCCCCGCTGGCCAGAAAGCAGCAGAGCTGTGAGCAGAGGCCAGCAGCCACCGCCTCATTCGGCCACTGCCAGGCTGCCGGCATGGAGACAGACTGCACACCAGGATCTCCTGTATGCAGCATTTTTATTTTATTGATGAGGACAGACACTGTCTGCTCTATTCTGCACAAATTAGGTGTCATCCACAGGTTCTTGGCTAAAAGTTGAATATCCAAGCTTAACATCGTCCTGAGGAGGCTTTTGTGCAAATGAGCACTGTTAATCAAGTGTTACTCTCCAAGACAGGCACCCTGGGCAGCAGCAGTTGAATTCAACAATAAAAATCCTATCCAAGAAGAGCTTGCCTTTCAAAGTCTGAGCTAAGCATAAGCAAGGTGTTTGGAATTTTCCTTGGGCACTCTGATGGTAGGGATTATTCATGTTTTTTTTGCAGTTTGCTAGCCCTCAGCACAACAGAGATCAGAACCTTGGCTGGCATTTAATGGCAGGATAGGAATGGGATCAGGGAAGGGCCTGCAGGGGTCTCAGGAGGGAGGATGCAAACTCTATCCTGCAGCAGGACACACAGCTAAGCCAGACACAATGTGACCATGTACAAGCATTAAACCATGCAAGCATGGCATGCAGGATATGTGCACTGGTGTGTGTGTGCACTGGCTACAAATTAAGAGTCAGGACTGATGCTTTAGCTTCTGCCAGGACAGAAGCACAGTGTTACTGTCTGTAAATAGACTATACATTTTCCAGTTTAGCTACTGTTAGGGCTAATTTTTTTTCTTATTAGCTAAGAAATGTGTTGAAATTAGGGTCCCTCCAGGCTAGCATATTTGCCCTGGATTTTCTGGTGATATTGGATGCACTGGGTAACTGATAGGACTTCCTGACTTGTTTAATCATGTCTTACTGAACCATCAGGAATTAAACTGACTTCTGCTGAAAAACACGTACCAAGACCACTTTCACCATGAGCAGTCCTGCTTTCTAGAATCTGACAGTGATTATCACAGCAGTCATTCTGCCATCTCCTTCATTACACAAACCAAGGCAAGAATAAGAACCCCACTTCTTGTGCCCCTTTCTTCCATATCCCCATTCTGGCCCCTTAAAGTTCTTGCTGTGATCACCATCCCTGCAGTATTTGATCAGCCACTCTTTAGAATCAACAGGATTCAGATGCACTTGGCCCTGATCCAGTTTGCTAGTACTCTCAGCTGCCTTTCATTTGCAGTTTCAAAAGTGACTTCAGATATCCATGGC
This sequence comes from Cettia cetti, assembly GCA_013401135.1. Classification (NCBI taxonomy): domain Eukaryota; kingdom Metazoa; phylum Chordata; class Aves; order Passeriformes; family Sylviidae; genus Cettia; species Cettia cetti. The sequence goes on from VZUI01009597.1 coordinate 14,809, forward strand.
ATGAGAAGCAGCTTTATTCTATGAAAGATCAGCCTTCTTCAGATCTTTCTGTCCTTTGGCTTGCATTTCTGTTTGCTGTATTCAGCTACAGCCTACACTTGTAAAACGTTACAACTTCGAGTTTCAGATTTGTCTAATTTGAGTGAAGCTGAAATGTAGACAATTATATTAATACAGCCATCAAATTCTGCATCAGTCACACACACTGCTTTGTATGACCACCTATAGATTAGGAGCAATGCTAGCAGGACTGTCAGCTGAGGGTACCTCACTGAATCACACGAGGAGTGTAAGTTTTGTATGAAAAGCCTAAATTGTACATCACTGTACTCAGTGGTTTGTGAAATCCAGTGATTCTATTGTTCACTCTGCAGAGGAGCAGACCAGGACCACATCCCACATGTTTTTCACAGAACTCCTCACACAACTGCTGCTGTTCAAGAACTGACCCTGTCCCCACCCCTGAACACAGGCACAACCCCCCCACATAGATGCATATTCATTCTTCTGCAAGAATTTAAATCAAAATCCAATACAGTTACAGCTGAGCTAGTTTGTAGGAACCTTCTCAGGAACTATTTTGGCTGCCTGCCAAGTTCCATTTTGTGTACTTACTCCTAATCAAATTGTGTTTTAGTGCATACTAAAGATGATGCAAAAACTCTCCTCTTTAGGCTCCTGATTTGACTGGAGACATGAAAATCAACAAACAAAATTTTATCTGTTTTTTTCAACATACCTAATTAAATATTTGTCTCCACAATGCAGAGACCACTACTCCCACGTATATGTTTCAAGAGCACTTTAATAAGCTAATGAGTATATTTCTGAATTATTTTCTGGCATTAGAGTACAAGACTGGTGCCAAGTAGAACAAAAAACCCCAACAAACCAAAAAAAAACCCCAAAAAACACAGGGGAATCCTCTACAAATTTGGCAGTATTTGGATAAAACTAACTCAAGCATGTTCTGCTTTTGGGGGGCAAACCTCATGTGTCAGGAAATCAAATGATCAGATACATGTGGTTAGAAAAGAATGTTTCCTCCACAGAAGGCTTTTGGTTGGTTTTTTCTTTTCTGTAACCAACTAGTTCAGCTGTTTGGGAGTGTCTGTAGGGATATTCCTGCATACAGTTATGTTGTGCCAACACTGCTCAGCTATGGAGCTACAGCCTGAACCCCATCCTCACATGGGCCTGTGAAGACCCTGAGGAGCAGGAGTTCTCTCCCACCTGCACTAGGCCACCTGAAGAATCTGGCATGTGGCTCTCAGGGACAGGAAATCTTTCTCCTTAGGATGAAAATACATAAGGACAGACTGAGGTAAATTAGTTTGGTGAGGAAAGCAATAATTCTTCGCCCAAAGAAGCCTGGGTCCTTATACAAGCAAATACTGAAAAAAAAAAAAAAAAGTAACTCAAGTCTTGCTAGAAATTTCCCTCTACTTCAAGGTCTCCACTTCAGTTCTTCAGATAAATGCACCCAAACAATCACTGTGACTAGTTAATTCTGTTTAAAAGGCAAAGTTTGACTCTTGTAAGATTCTGAACAATTGCATCCACATTTATGAGCATAAAGTTATGGAACCAGAATCCATTAAAAGTTGCCTAAATCCAGGGTCTGGTCTTTAGGCTTGCTCTTATATCTGTCTTCTCCTTTCATATCATATCTCTTAGAAAATTAGAGGTATGTTTAAAAATTAAAATAAGAGAAATATAAGCAAGGTTTATTCTCAGTATCTAAAAGTGTCTGTGAATTCAGTTGGTTTTGTTTTGATTTACCTTCTCCTACTTTAATATAGATGTTTCTTGATATTTTAAGTTCAGTGAAAGATGTTACTGCTCCATATTCCTTCTGGGCCCACTGTAGCAGATGTTCATTTTTCTCAGGAAAAAACTTTTCTTCTGTTTCTGCTGACAAGGAGAAGTTTCCCTTCTCAAACTGAACAACGGAACCTAAAGACACCTGATGGGAATAAAAACATTTTTAATGAGGTCCATTTATCCACACAGAAATGCAGCTTAAGCAATGTAATCTGTCACACCCAAATGCAGTGACTGAAGGTAATTATGGCTTATTTCCAACAATACCCAAATGTCATATTTTTAACATCTGCATAATGATCCCTTTTTCAGAGATGTTCCCATCAAATGAAGTTCCCATCAGCCCAGGTGGGGTGCACATATCAGCTGAATAACAGAAGGCTCTGGGCTACTCTCCAAAATTGTACTGCTGCAGAAGTGGAACCACAGTGCTTCAAGGGGAGATAAACTTTGGGGCAAGGGGAGGGAGGGAAAAAGAAGAGGATGGTCTGAAGAAATGAAGGGAGATAAGAATGTGAAGCTCAATAAAACTGGGAACTAGTGAAGTAAATCCCAAATCAGAAAGAGTGTGAGTCCAAGCTCAGTGATGTATAAAGGTCAGCCCAGAAATAGAATGTAAGGAAGCAGAAAGGCTAAGAGAAAAGAACAGTGCTTATTGTTGCTTTATTTATGGGAAGTGAGGAAATACTTTAATAGATAAAGCAGATGAGCTAAATATATCTTTTGAAAAATTCTTAAAAATAGGTTACATTAACTTTAGAAAGACTAAAATGTTACTTAAAATAGTGAAAATGGAAAAACAGTACATAGAAGTATAACAGGTTCTGCAGGAAAGTCAAAGATGTTCAAATACAACTTCACTGGAGTGGCAGTAGCATCATTCAAAACCAGAAGGTGGCAGAGTGTCAGACTCTCTTTCAGATTGTGCCTTGCTTGAACCTGTGTTGGTCTTGAGAGATGAACAAGTCATTCCAGATTTACTACAATGCAACATCATCCCAACAGCAACCTTTTGACTCGCCTGTCCCTGCAGGTGGATGTAGCCAACATTTCCAGGATATGTCAGCTCTTGAGAGGTCCCTACAGGAAGTGGTGAAAGAGCAGCATTCCTTCATTTGCCCAACCCATCCATACACTTCACTGTCTCCTCCCTCAAGGCGCTCAAGGACTGGGGCCTGCATGCCCCTGCCCAGGCTGGTCCTTCAATGAACACTTTCACTAAGATCTAAATACCAAGTCAAGAAGAATATGTACTTGAGTGAAAGCACAGCAAGATTAACAAGCTTTCAGGTGTGAAATCATCAGTGAAGACCTTTTTGGACACATTCCCATTAGGCTGTTCAAATAGAACACACATCTCCTACTTTCAGACCACTGCAGCAGACAAGGTTTCATGAAAGTACCATCTCTCCATCTTCTTCTGTTGTCCTCTGTGCATCCCAGGAAGAAGTCTGAGTCACCCTGTTGTTCTCCTCCCCCTTTCCTTTTCACATCTTTCTACTAAAGGCTTCTTTGTGGAAGAGTATATTTTTTTACCCAACCGAGAAGCCAAAACTACTGATAACTCAAAGAGGGAAAAACAAATCATAAAAATACATCATAACCATTTCTGTCTAGAGTACTATTTACATGTAGGTATCTCTCAACCTAATTATTTTGCACAGATTACCTGAAGCCAGGTTCCAATTACAGAAATTAACTAATGGCCACAAACTATTACCATCTCTGAAGCTATTGTTGCCAGCACTATTTCAGGGTGATAGATACCAAATTATTTGGCACTTGCAAATGTTTGTCAAAGATGGATACATATAAATTAGATATATAAATTTTATAATTCTACGTAAGTAGATACATAAATTGAAAATTCTTCCCTGTGCCTCCAGCTATAATGCCAGCATTTATTACACATATATCACATATTGTTCTCTAAGAGAAGGCATAGGCAATTCAGAGTTCAATTTGACCAGACCTGTCACAAAAAGCATCTTAGGAATCCTTTTGCCAGAATAGTTTTCAAAGTTTAAACTAATATCTGTTTCAATTCTGAATAATCTTTCTTATTTTTTTTTCAAGTTACTAGCATAAAATGCTTCCTTTGAATGACACACTCCATACCACATTCTCTCAATACTCTCATAGTTCCCAAATAAGGAAGCAAAGTCTGCCATTAGCGTTAATCCGGTTCTAGGAAGGGAGAGCAACTAGTTATCTCTATAATGTATTTAGCAAATAGCATTCACTTTGTATTTTCACCACCTAGAAGCAGCTACGCCACGGACTGATTTCATGGAGCATCTCTACAATGCTCTTAACACATCAAATTCTGTGTAAACTCCAAGTGTACAGTCTCAGAGGATGACACTGACACAGCACATGCCAGGTCATGCCAGATTTATATCAGAGACATGTGGAACATTTTCATAGAGCTTTGGCCTAACTAGAAAAATCTTCCATGCATGAAATTCACAGGATTTAAGGACATAATCAGTGATAATTTTGCAGGAATACTGAATAAATGTTGGCATTCCACCCTGAGAGACAAACAGTTTATCCAGTAAGTGCAGTAGTTGGTTTTCAGTCACACATTGTTTCCATAATTTTTTTATTGTCAGCATCAGTGTAAAGCAGCATCAGTGTGTCTTTTTAAACATTTGAGGACAACATGAGAGAAAATTTTATTCCTTCTAAATAACAACCAAAGAAATAAATTACCTTGCAATAATAGATTTTTGCTGTATTTTTCATTTGAGATAGTTAAATGTATCTGAGGAAGGCGCAACAGCTGTCTTCCTCAGAATAAATTTGGGTTTTCATTCATTACTAATTAAAATTTGAAAAACTTTTTCATCATCTTGCAGCGTGACAAATGTCTTCCTGAGGGGCAGATCCTATCAAAGTTACCAAGTGCTACAAGGGAGGAACCAACAGACAGAAAACAGAATAACTAAAAAGTCTGGCACAAGCATCCTCACTAAGTGATCATACAGTAAACATCTTTAAATAAACATGAAGCTTATAATATTTATCTTTTTCAGTCACATACTAAAGTATATTTGAAAGGCTGGTTCCACTACCCAGGTTTTAGAAAGGACTGCAGAGTTCTGCTGTGCTTGCCAATGTTGGGATTTTTACTACACAGACCTAAGGCAAGGTTAAGTGAGCCAAGCACGTTATTTGTTCTGGAAAGAATTCAACAGACCCTTCCAAAAAAGGCAACCATCACTGTTTCAACACCTGCCTTGAACATTAACTACTTAGTCTTCAGAACAAATCAAAAGCAAATCTAACACGCTTAGGATAATGCAAAGCATTGAAGTAAAAAAATGTTTTAAATATTTGGGAATTAACCAACTTTTATCTGAGCACTAATTATGCACTGATTGAGTGATTAAGAGACTTCTGCCACAGACACACTTATCTCTTCCCTTCAACTCCTTTAGTGGTTACTTTCTGAGGCTGCAGAGTGGAAAAAGTGCCCCAGTTCTATTCCTTCCAGTTGTTGTGATGACATTAAAAGGAACTGCACTGGAAACATCCTCTGCTTCTGAGTAAACCTACATGTTCTGTCACTTTTTTGAGGCTAACCGAAGAAGCTGGACATGGAAAATCTGTTTGCAAGACCAAAAGATATGGCCATGGCCACTAACCACAGCAAGCACCACAGTTCAAAGGGCTGTTCCTCAGAGGAAATGAGGATCAAGCATAGTATATTGAAAATTTGCTACCAAAAGCTGAGTATTCCATCAAAGAACAAAACCTATTTAGGAACATATTTTGGTTGCATGTACTACTACCCTGCTGACCATTGGGGAAAATAGGGCCTGAAATTTTCTCTGCACGATACCAAGGCAAGGAAACATACACCCCTCATGAAGGGGACAAAACAAAAATAGTCTTCATACGACCCTTAAGAAAAGTTTCAGTCTGAATAAAACTGCCATTCCAAGGCTGCCATGGTAGTTCAGGACATCAGTTACTTGACAGAAGTGCCATATGCCATAAGTTACTATTCCCCAGAGGGAACAACTCTCAGAGCCAAACCTGAGTCATCCCAGTGGTGAGCCTGAATACTGCGCACACAAAATAGCAGATTCTGTTTCTTATTTTACCTATTTCCTTCTCTCCTTTTAAACATTTATGGCCTTTTTTTTTCCTTTGAATCTGATCCAGGAGGATATTTACTTTGCTTTATAACATTTTAAGTATTTAACATAGTTATAATTCAGAACTCCCAAGTAGGAAGCAAGTTCATAATTTAGCCTTGAGAGAGAGGCAGGCACCTCTGGGACATGACTCAGAATACAAAGTTAAGTGTCCACATCCACACAGCATGAACCAATCCCTTCACTCACAACAGTTACACCACTACCCATTGAGGGCTTGCCAGCACAAGTGAGCACCTAATCCACCCCTAAAGCCATGACTGAAGCAAATATAGTAGAAGGAAAAGAAGCAGCATCCTTCATATTTTTATCTGAGCTGTACAGTATCAGACCTGTGGTGGAACATGTAAGAGAGGAGTATATCTGCTCAGAATAAAATTAAAAAACCAACTATCAAAGCAGGCTACATGGGATGAGTCAGCTGGTGTTTTTTGGTATTGTACTTTGATGTAATTTCATCCTCTTACACAGGAAAAATAAAGCCATGGATGGAGAAATATCAGGTATTTCAAAAATCAAAAATGTATCCTTTATTTTCATAAACCCATACACAACCAACTTTAATCATCAAGAGAACAATTCCCTTCAACAAGTGAATAAGAAACATGCTGCTTTTGAAATTACATGTCACATTTGTGAATCATCTATCAAATTTTTATAGTCCTTACAGCCACAGAGGTGTGATGCTTTCAGGCAATGACAAAATTTTTCTTTTTAGTGTTCTCAAGACCACAGGCAGTCATTAGGGAATTCCACTTCCTCTTCTCATATATTTGAAAATATACACATAAGAAGCATTATCTTAATTACTCTTTAGATTTTAATTCAACTTGCTAGGAGATACTCAGTTTATCAGCTACCAAAGTTCCTTATATAATTAAGGCTGTTCAATGTTTTCTCAGGAGGAAAGCAGAACCTTACGAGATCAGAGAGCAGATTCCTGCACACCCTTATATAGATAGTAAAAAGATCCTGGGATTTTCTATCAAAGCTGAATCTGTGTCAAATGAAGTGGAACTTTCAAAACCCCTAAAGAACCCCTAAGTTACTCGAATGATAAAGAAACAAACAAGAAAATCCATGTAAAGGGGAAATCTGTTCCCAAAGTTTAAGGCTCAGCAGGAGTTTATTAATTGCACACAGGTAACTGTCCACTCATTTCACATTAATTTAACAACATCTTAATAGACTCAATGTAATTCTTGCTTGCTATGAGCAAAATAAGGAAGCAGAAGCTTTTCCAGGGATTCTGTTTGAAATTAGAAGCAATTTAGTGGAAGAAGTGAAGGGAGAATTAAAGCCTATCTATGCAACTGCAGCTATAGTTTCCACTGGAATCAGTGACTCAGTAACACAACCTGTTGTGATTTATTATCTCCACGTCACTAACACCAGTAGTCTGCCAAAATCCACTGCCCGCTTCTGTAAACTTCCACTGGCTAAGACCCCTGTTTACTGAAGCAAGCAAAGAAAGGAAGGAGCCATGACCATACAGAAGAGAAAAGACTATCACAGGTGCCTGTTCCAGGTCCTTCAGCTGCCTGCAAGATTGGTTTGGGAATACACCTCAACCACTAAGTGCCCGAATAGTCTTTGTTTCCTCACTCTTGCAGGCTGGATTAAGCTAAAGTCCACATCTTCCTGACTACCAGCTGTTTTGGTTCTGAAAGTGATGGGTCTGGGCTCCTGGAAGCACCAGGAAAAGGAGAAATGCTTAGGATCAGTCAGAGGCAGCAATGAGAAAGATCAGCAGGAGATACAAGAGGCCACATCATCCAGGTCTGGCCTATCTTCACTCCTAATGCCAGTTCTGGTTGGAGCAATGACCCACAGAGACAGCCCACTCTCAAAGCTGAAACAAACACCAAGCAATAAGGCTTGAGTTCTGAAAGATGTCTTAAATCACATGGGATCTAGCATGAACTCCATGACACTCTTAGCAAACCAGGCTCCCAAAAAAATGCAGGCCTTTGAAGTCCCATGAAAGAAGAAACTAAGGCACAAGGACTTCCTAGTTTCCTGTGAAATTTACTGGCAAGTTGGTATTCTTGAAATATTTCTGCCCAAACCAAAGTGATGACAGTGAAAGCAGAGGATAGCTATACATCATAAAATTTCCCTATTTTGGGACATCACACATACAGAATTTTTTTACCATACTCTGCATTTCAAGTACTATATCTTGCTTCCTAAGCCAGAAATAGCACTTCTCCTCTGCAATGTTTTCCTGAAACAAGCTTTGAATGGGGGAAAAAAAAAACCCCTTAACCTCCCCTAGATATTTGAAGATATCTTACTAGGGTTATTGTACTCTTAAACTCCTTTTATATGCATCATTTTCAAGCATGTATTTACTATCCTGTCATTTTCTGCCATTCCTACTGCTGACAAAATCCTTCCACTCTTTTGCCAAGAATGTAAGAATCACCACCATATGTAGCCTGAGGTCTCTCTAATATTTCTGGGAGTAGTCCATTTATATAGACTTTAGAAAAGCGGTTTTTTTGCCAGGGTTGAATCATGCCAGGAGACAAAGTCTATAGGGAAGTTTACCATTGTGAAAAGTATAGTAAGAGTTTACTAAACACTGCTTTTAATTTGACACAAAATGTTAATTTTCACATTTTTTCAAAAGGCAAGGAAACGGTATGGGGAGGGGAAGAGAGAATACCAACTTTTCCAAGTGGAAAAGGGCAACTATAAGATTATTTCCATCTCCTGAGTAGACAAATGATGAACATTTATTAAAAAAAGCAAACTCAGGATTCTACAGTAATGTAAACATCCTTTTAAATTCCTCTTCACACTTTTACACAACACTGAAAATCTACTACTTTTACTTTGAATAGTGAAAGGTCAGTATTTATACCAAATTTATCACTAGTCATGCATTTCCTATCCTTCCTCACTCTTCTCCTAGCAGAGCACTCTGTTCACATCTGGGTCTGTTTAACCAGTGATTGGAAATTTAGCCTCCTGATTTCCCGTTAAATACGAGGCACAGGAAAACAAATAGCACTTGTTTTTCAGTGAGTTTTGTCAGTCATCCAAATCTAGTGCAAACCATAGAACAGCCTGTGGTTTGGTGGCAATGACCCAAAATATGTGAACCATATTTTCATGAAGTGAGAGGAATAAATCCACAATTGGCTAAAGTAATAAGAACATGGCTTTTTCCTTCTTAGAAGTACAGAAATTACTAATAATTAAACTCTTCATTCCATCACTTTGTCTTCTTTAAAGCTTTTATCTTTTCCAATCTCAAACCAAGAGCAACTGATTTTTGTATTCATCATTACTGCTCTTGCTTCTTCCATTTCACTGCCTTAACACACATCCACTCCAAGCTCTTGCAAGTAAGGTTATTTGTTTGCATAAGTGTTTCCTTATCCATAACTCTTACTCATTCAATTGCCTGAATAACTAACTCAGAGAAAAAGCTGAAGCACCACTTCTTAAATCACATATGTAGATGTTTAAGGGGGTTTTGGATCTATTCTAACAGTGATTTCTAACAGGAAATCACAAAGGATTGGGATATTTTTTCATTGATTTAATTCTCACTACTTTCACTTGCTAAGTAAAGACATTCCTAGGCTATAAAACCAATTGAAAAAGCTACCAAATAGAAAGCAAAAAAATTACTTGCTGAGTAGCATCTATAAAACTCTTTCTGTGCAGTTTCATAAAACTTCTGGTTTTTTGCCAAGACATGTTTGCAGTAAACCAGTTTGAGGGAAGGAGAGAAATGACGACTTGATGGGAAGGAAGGAAATTATTTTGCTGTATGAAAATTTACAAGTGGGGTGGTGGAAGAGGTCTGGTAATGTTTTTCTGCAATACTGACTTGTACCAAGATCTCAGGTAAATGCAGTTTCTACAGTAGCTGTCTAGCTTACATAAAACTGTGATCTGTCATGATCTAACCAGTCCGACCACCAGTGAAGATGTCCTTCAACTTCCTCCTCCACCCCCCTTTATAATGCAATTTTGGCAGCTGAGGAAAGAAAATGCACAGATGCCAAGCATTTCCCTTGCTGAACTGAGCAGAGCTTCCCACTCATGCAATACCCTTCAGAGTGATGAGCCCACAAACACTTGAACAGAAAGTGCCCAATTTCCAAATACTTGTATTTTTGTGACATGTACAAATATACAATCAGAGTAATATGACTGTGCACCAGTAACTGAAGTGATGATTTACAATTACTTAGGTCAGGCAGTCCATGCACTAACCCACTGCAGGTATTTTGGGATTGAAATGCATGATACTAAGGTATATTTATTTTTAACACAATGAAAATAAACTCAAGACTTATTTTTCTAAAATTACAATAATTTCACAGCATCACCTACTTCACCCATCAATATAAAGCAACTCATTCAGAGTCTGAAAATAACCCTGTCCATGTTAAATGTACTGTTAACACCACACTAGGCAGACACTCAACATTCTTTTCTCTTTTCTCTCTGCACACAGAAAATTTGTCAGGTTTATATCAAGATGCCCAAATTTTCTCTTAAGACCACTCACTAATGTTCTTTCTGATTTATAGATGAGGAAAGCACCCCAAGAAGCAAAATGACAACACAGGCAACAGAATAGTGAAGCACAACTCCCCTTAGCAGCCATGCAGTGTCATGATGGCTTCCTCCAAAGTACTGTCCCTCTGTGAGAATCACTGTGCTTCCATTAAGTGCCACTTTGGAGAAAACTCTTCAAAACACGACATTAAAAAAACCCTGATGCTAACCCAGCATAAACTTAGGGTTGTTTGCGGCATGCTACTTAATTTTAATGATGATTTATTCTACTGTGAGGTTTAGCCACCAGTAGACATTTTGTGAAAATGAAACCGTGAGCTGTTCCCATGAAGATAAAGCACATGACAAGTGACTGAGTGAAACTATGTGCAGTACATGATAAAAAGAAGTGCAAAACCACATGTATACACCAAATCTACATGTCCAAACAGAAAAAATGTTTTCCAAGAAGGTAATTTGTGCTTCTCCCAAAATTATAGCCATGCACCCAAAGCCTGGATGCTCTCCCATATTCATTTTAAGCTTCTTAACTGATGGAGGAACAGGCCAAAGGCAAAAATCCATGCTCGAATATGTGATAAGAAGTTAAACTCCAGCCCAACTCAGTAGTATTGTGTTTTCCCAGTCTTCTGGATATGTGCTGATATAAGCTTTAAATCTTTTCTTCCTTCCCCGGTACAGTTTAGCTTTAATGGAAACTCAAACAATAAACTCACAGAATGAAGGAAACAGCATTTTGCTAATGAGGATATGGAGTGTTAACATACAGCCCTAACTCTACCCTCTTCTCCAGTACAATCACCATTCAAGCTCTGTGTGTCTTTTTTTCTCCACTTGTACAATGCTACTAACACCACCTGTGCTCGAATTCATCATCTACTCATATCCTGCAGATATCTTTGTTAGAAATAATCTTGAAACTTATAATTAATTTTTAATTTTTACTCAGTGGCTTATTTATTCAAAATACATGTCCTTGTGACAGTTTGAGAATTTAATTATGATACTTTACAAGGAAAAATAAAAAGCTAATATTAAAAAAAATAAAGAGCTAGGACTTCACTAATGGTTACATGATTCTTTCACTATAAACTTTGATCTGGCTCTAGCAGTGTGGTCTTTATCAGCAGCAAGTCCCAGAAGTTATCATTTAAACTTCTTTACACTACTTACCATTATAACTAGGGTTCAATCAGTGAAAGTCATTCCAATTCAAACTTTACATACAGTATATTAATAAAATTGTGAATGAATGTATTGTTTGGAAAGTCTGAAGAAAAAGCTGGAAAGTCAACGAATATCTTGTCTGAGGCTTCCATAGAGATAGACACAATAGTTATGACACTCCTGAGGTATGTGTGCCATGGATTTCTGTTTTGAGCACAGAATTCATGGGCACTAGAAAAGTTTTTTCAAATTCAAAAGCTTTAATGATTCAAAATACTCGATTTTCTGTTTTGGCTATACATTTAAGGAGACCGAACAAGTCAGAGCCACAGAGCTAAGTATTTTTAAACAAGAGCTAAGGAAGCATGCTCTGCACTGCAGCCCTTGGAGCTGCTATTTACAGTTCTAGGGTCAGCTGTGTGGAACTCACTGAAGGCTTTGGCACAGAGGCAGGGAACCTTTCTGCAACTAGGGCAGAAGCAGTATGTCCCTTTGCCCCACAGCTCACCTACAACAAGAACCCTTGATTCTGGAAAGGGACAACCTTTCCTAGGACAGAGATTGTTGCAGGGGTTGCAAACTAGCACAGCTCAACACAGGCAAACAGCTCTATGCAAAACTAGAGACCCTTGATCTCTGTTTGGCATACTGCACTCACCTACAGCTGCTGCTAGGACTTCCTCCACATTTTTCATGGGTTTTGTGCAACATGATTCTGTACTGTTTTTTCAGAAAACTTTTGGGAAAACAATGTATTTTTCCTTGTGGGCAGAGTGGAATTGTGGAAAAGCAACAGATGATGAACACATTTAAAAGTTGTTCAGCCCATAACCTCATGGCTTACCATCCCGAGATGCCCTAGCTGCTGAGAAACTGGGCCATGAAAAGTGGGAAGGCTGATGAACCCATGGTAAGAGACTTAAGTTAGCTTATGTTTACAGCAAAAATATCACCCTAGGGAAAGAACAAAGGGAATTTTAAGAGTGAGAGGGATGACAGAGACTAAACTGAGAGAGGTAATGGTGGCACCTGGCACTCAGCAATCTTGTTCTGTGAGGTCTTTGTAGGAAAGAAAATGAGAAACCCTAACATGGTGGAAGGAAAAATACATAAATTCATATGGCACTTAAGGAGATCCAAAATTGTTATGGAGAGCTGCTCAGATGGATAGGTTAACACTGAGAGCCAGTTCAATTCCTTACAACAAAAAGGCAAGCTCCCATGGGCAGCAGCATTATCCCAGCAGCACAGACTGGCAGGATGGCACAAGGCACCACAACATTCAGCCCTTGCCATGACTAGCAGAGATTATGAGATAGAGTTTTGATTTAAGGACCCCCCAACACAGCAGCAAATCTGTAATGCCTACAAGGTACTCCTGCCCCATTTGAGAAGCAGTGCACTCCTCCCTGCAGCATCAGAGGCCAAGTTTACAGTGGCACTTCTTGAGGTTAGGCAACATCTTGTTTGGCAAGAATCATGACTGCTGCTGCTCACCTCAGCACCTGAAACAGTTTTCTGCAGCAAACACGTACTGGTACAGTTTTGGCAGTCAGAGCCTTAGGCACATTCCTATTGTTCCTATGCCTTTATGCAGGCTGCTGAAATCCCACTGAGACAAACCAGGCAAGCTCAGCAAGCTCACCAGCTGAACTCCAGCACAATCAGCTGGGCAGAAATGGATGGGTCTCAGGAGACTACCTCTCCACTCCCAAAGATAAGGGGAGAGGGAAAATCCTGGGTGCAGAGCAAGAACACAAACTAGCTGAACAAAATCCAGTTGACAGGAAATGGGAGTGATAATGCATTGTAGGAGAAGATCAAAACTAAACTGAAAGTAGGTCCAAGGTTTTATTATCTGAAAGATACTGCTTTTTTTTGTCCATGAGAGGAATGGGGATTTGTCACACTGTTATTTCACATGTTGTTCCTCAGCCATTTTCTGAACAGACCAGAACTGTACTGGTTGCATTAAGGACACATAACAGGAATGGTCAACAAGAAGATAACACTCATGAGTCTCCAAAACACCAACGAAAACCCAAAGATTGTGAATACCTTTGAACAAAAACAAGCCTATATTCTTTGCACCAATCAGTAATACACTGTACTGGAAACAGGACTGAGTCCTTCAAAGTTCAAAATTTCAAGGCTACTCCTACTCTTATACCTTGTTGACAAGAAAAACAATTCCAGAAAGCTTGCAGTGTCCAGCAAGCAACAGAACTCTTGGTGCACTTAACCATGTCACCATCACACCAGGTCAACTGAGAGAGCAGTGCCCTTTCTCAGTGTTCTAATGCTGCATACAATCCATCTTCCTGTCCTGCTGATGCACAGAGACACAACTAAGTTCCCACTGTGTGCTGCAGAAACAATCTCCCCTACCACTATCAGCTGTGCTGGAGGAGCAAAACTAAGCCCTATAAGGATAACACTAAAAATAATCAAGTTTAGTTCTGGAATTAGAGTTGAATATAGTGAAAGCTGCAACTTTCATAAAGACAACTCATGATTAGACATGATGTCACGCATTAAAAATTTAATCCAAACAACTTGTCTGTTTCACTACAAATAGCAAACTTGAATGTCCTGGCAAACTGTAAGGACATGATTTACAAATACTAGGTAATATTTGGATCTTGCATTATAAGCAGTGCTCCAGTCTTTCTGAGAAATACAAATTACTTCATTCTGGGCTTAGCTTGGTCATTTCAATAGACCAAAGCTTCATCAGAGACATAAACCATAACTGGACATATTGAGCTCAACACATACAAATTTTTGTTTTGGTCACAGACCACACAATTAGCATCCACTCTTAATATTTCCAGTTACTCTGATGCTTTTTGCTTTATGGTACTGTTAGACTTGCAGTCAGGACTGGCAATCTGGTATAACCTCACAGCTTTTTGAACTCAAATGGCTGTTAGTATTAATAATTGCATGATGTGCAGATTCTGAAAAGCAGTTTTTCCTTCCTTTCCTTAAATTCACATAACAAGTAATTGGCTACTTTTTCCAAACTGCTTTGCCCTACCACCCAACTGTTCCCCAGAGCCCTACAATGAAACCTGACCCCCTCTTAACTTTTTTTTAAATCTAAGTTTGAAAAATTTCCAAATGAATGCCATTAACTCCATGCCTTATGTAACAAGCAGCTATGATAGAGAGCAGGCCAGAGGACTGTGTACACTTACAAAGAAAACTCTTCGGATTCCAGGTGCCAGTCTTTCCGTTTTTAGCTTCCAGACCAAAGGCAAAGGAGAGTTGAGAAGAAACACCAGAGGCTTCTGGTGAATATGCACTGATGAAATTGGATTCAAATGTAATGTGACCTACAGAAAAACACAGAAATATGTGAATACTTCCTGGAATTTGAAACAATGAATCAAAGGTAATTTTATATATATTATGACTTTGAGCATTCAGACCTCTTGACTCAAGATTATAGACTCATCTACTTCCACAAAAGTCAGTCAACAGAGCACAGAGTAAATAAAATATGAAATAGTTAACATTTGTACTCTATGCTTGCAAAGCACTGCTAAAAAGAAAACCTTGGCAAATGCTGATGAAAAATAGCCTATGCAAAAGGTCAAACCACTAAGTTGAGAGCTGGAGAACAAGGAGATAAAAAAAATTGCAAAGCAAACTCTGATTTCTGGTTTCTAGATGGTAGTCTACAAAGCTGGCTGAGAATATAAAACCTCATCTGCTGATTCTGTTAAGGGCATAAATCTAGCCTGCAAAACAAATAAAACTAAACAAACAAAAACCAGAAACACAAGCGAGCACTACATTACTTTATGGAAGGAATTGCAGAAGAAATTTTAACATACACCAGGGAAATAAAATGCCTGTGTTCAGAGACTAAAAAAGATACATAGGGTAAATAATCTGAGGAAAGTGAACATTATGGAAGTGTGGCAACCTGTCACAGGTGGCTTTGAAACAACCAGTTTGTAGTTGCTGGAAGTTCATCCTGCCCAGCTTTTTGTACCCCAGTACCACCCTTTGTTCAAAGCTGGACAAAACCATAACGAAACACACAACAAAACAGCCTGTCATTTTTTAGCATATACAGACTTGCAATTGATATTACAGAGGTTTTTGTGGCACCTAATAAGCTGTTTAAGCAGTCAGGATTTAGCCTGATACTTCATCCCACATTAGAGGAAGAAACCTTTAGTGTGCAATGGAGAGATGATCTACCACAGACTGAGCAGGGAAGCTGGTGTCCCATCATACTGGTGATAGGCAGGTTCCCTGACAACCACACCTCTTTCCAAAAAAAGTACAGAGGAAGCAAACATGAACACAGTCACCAGTCTGAGTGGTGGCAAACAGAAATGAGGACAGATAATTCAGAATTAATTCTGTATGCTACTGATTAATAACCTAAAGAGAACTTAAAAGGATATTTGAGATAGGGAAGAGCCACTATGTATAGTTCAGTGCATGATTCTTATACAGTGGCAAACAACCATTAATTTACCAATAAAGTAAATGGAGATTCATCCAGTAAACAGACCAGATGAAAGCTAGAGACCAAATTGAAAACTAGGTACATATTATTGCTGAAAATATTTTCCAAAATAGAAAGTAAGGTGGTTTTTCCTAAGTTGGTTTTGTGCTTTGTTTGGGGGTTTTGGGGGTTGTTTTTGGTTTTTGTGGGGTTTTTTTGGTGGTTTTTTTTGGGTTTTTTTTTGTTTGTTTGTTTTGGTTTTTTTGGTTTTTTTTTTGTTGGTTGGTTTTCAGGTGTTTGGTGTTTTTTTTTTTTTTTAAGTTTTCCTTTTTTATTTTATTTTACTTACTTCACCTTGAAAATTCACCATCACTATAAAGCCAAAGCCAGGTCTGGTCTCAGGTCCAAGACATGCAGAGGACAGCAGAAAGACCTTTTTTCACTGCTTAAGAACTTGCAAAAAAGCTAGCAAGCAGCTGGCTGTACACGAGCAGAGCGCACCAGATTCTGAAATGCCACTGACCAAACGTGTCTCCAGTTCCCACAGTGACAGACATCAAACCCCCCCCCACAGCTCTGGGAGCACTGAGGGCATCCTTGTCCTCCTCTTTGTTCAGCTTCATTAAACTTGTTGGAAAACTGAGTAAATCCATATTTGTACTAAACCCAAGGTGCTTTTTTAAAGGATGAGCTCCTCTCCTGGCCAGCAGCCAGGCAGTGCCATCTTCTGCTCTTTGCAGCCACCTCTGGCACCACCTGGCCTCTCAGCAGAAGACAGTAGTATTTACACATTTCATAAAAAAAAGACTAAGTACCACAGACTACCAAGAACCACATTTCTCTCTATTTTCTGCCTCTAAAAAATAAAATACCTCATTTTAGCAAACTGCAGGATGCTAGTGCTCTCAGTTCTAATGGGAGGACAGAGACCTGAAATGCCAGTCACATTCTTAGCTACAGACACTGCTTTTCTCTATCAGCTGTAGAGCCAAAGTAGTTCTGTTACCTGAAAATAAGAGAAATTATTCATTTTACAAGACTCCTGCTTTGTTGTTCTGTCTAGAAATGGAGAGGTGAAAGTAAAAAGGAAAAGTTGTTTAGAATCACTATTAAATTCATGACAATTAAAAAGCTTTCAGTAATTCTTGTGGCTTTTCAGCTGTAATCACTGCTAATTAATAAAAAGCTGTTTAAACTGTTAAATGTAATTACCTTATTCTGGGCTTATGTTTTCTTACAAAACAATAAAAATACTGTAATCTCAGTTTAGTAAAGTAGTCCAGTTATATCTTTTGAAGTTCTAATCTCACAAATATGAGTTTAAATTTTATCTGATTTTTTTTCAGCTTCAAACAGCATAAAGTGCATCTAACATACTTCCATGTCCAATAATAACTTATTTCCTTTGCTCCTAGGTATTGATGAAATTACTTATAATATCCTTTGTGTGCTTAAATAACCAGGAATAAAAAAACAGTAACAATCCTCTTGCACTGGCCAACCCGAGCACTCAGATTAGGCTTGCACCCTGGCTGTGTTTTTTTTCAGACAGTCAAGTCAATGTAAAAGATACACTCTTATTAGAAACTTTAAAAATGTTTGCTATTTAAAACCTTCGTTATTTATTAAAAGCAGGAATGATACAATACATATAACACACTGAAAACTTCATCTCAGAAACAGCTAGGCCAAGTCCTTTGGGTAATAAGGAAATGGAGAAGTACCTCTGTTTCAACTGATCTCAGACAAATTTGTTCAAAGCCAACATCTATCAGACAAGACAGATGTTTTAGACTTCATGCAGATTTCTTCCTGTTATTTTAGTCACATGAGAGCACACAGAGCACTCATACTACCTTAGTGAGAAAATCAGAGACTCTGCAACTGATTTACCATCAGACTTGGTAGCTGCTATTCTCTTAGCTTTGAAAATTAAAGATGCATATAATAGGCACAAGCATTATTATTTCCATACATGCATGGAAATAACATTTGAGATGTATGCAGAAGTGGGATGTATCTATACATGCCTTTGACTGAAACTATAGGGTAAGTTACACCACATAATGGAATTTTCCTAAATTTCTGCCTGAAAAGTGCAGATCCTTGGGAAAAGCTACAGGACTTCAACACCAAATCAACTTTTTTTCATAACTAAATGAAATGCTTCTGTGAAAATTTTCCAAATAAAGGCAATTTTACAGCACTTGTCAGTGATGCTCACAACTAAGCAACAAAACACACAATGCAAAATTTATATGCCTAGTCCTAAACTTGAGAAAGAATATAGTTAATGTGACTATGTGACTAATGTGCAGCAGCCTCCATCACTATATTCCTTAGCATATATATTCCCTATCACTAAACTTGTTTGCATAACAGAGTACTCAGGAAAAAACTAAGTCTTGAGCAAAAAACCAACTTGGTTTTACAGAGCAGAAAAAAAAACCCCAGAGCTCCACAAAAACTGCTCAGAGCCATCTTGGTCATCATTTTCTTCATAACCAGTTTCTGCTTCAGAATAGAAGGAACCTGCTGAGGAACTGCTGAGGAACCTACCTGCTGGGTTGCCATGTCTGAATGTGACTGTTCCCACTGAGAAGCTGTACAGAATTAACACACTCCTCACAGCATAACTATTTCCCCCTTATATTTACAGTTGCTCCAACATCACTGTCAGTACTTGATGATACACAGCAGTGGTATCTATTATGAGAGACCTTCTTCTGCTTCTTGGAAAATTTTTCAAGCAAACTGCTGGGGAGTTACCAGCACTCAAGATCTTTATGCCAAAACCCTGCTGCCAAGCATTTGTGGTTATGTTACATAACTACAGTCAGCAGGTATCACATGGAAATTTCAGCCCAAGTACAGTAGGCATGATCAGAAGAGCTCACCAGAGAGGTGTTTATGCAAGGGAGAGTGGTTTGAACTGCAGAGTCCAACTGAAAGCCTGGACTTTGACTGTGCATCAGAGGCACTAATATCCCTTTTCCCACTCCTGCTTCAGAGACTGAAAGGCTTTACAGGACTCCAAGATCTTAAAAATTCTGACATCGACACAGGCACAAGTTCAACACTTCAGCTGCACCAGCACCCCCAGCACAACACCAGCCCTCTCTTCAGCTCTGCCTTGCTAAGCTGTCTGCTGCCACAGCTGTGCTCCACTGACTTGTCCCTTTGCTAATTTCTGGCATGGCTGCCTCCATCCCCAGCACGGCAGAGGAGGATCTTCATCCCTGTCTCTACAGCAATCTCAACAAAATGTCATTTCTGCTGCAGTGCCCCCACTGTGGCTCTAGTTATATATTAGCTGAGCCTCAAGCAATCCCCCTCCCCTGGACACCATTCTGTTTCATCTTAGCTCAAGAGCTATTTAAGGCACGTCCTTTCTTTTACAGTGCATAGCACCTTCAAAACACAACACAAATTGATAGAAAGATACTAGATTGCTTTAAACCACCAAAAAAAAAGTTTCTAATTAATAGCACAAGAGATAACTATAAATTTTCCCTTCCTTTTTGTATTTTCACTGGCAAAATCCATATTAATAAATATTTATGTAAAGCCTTGCCCAGAAACTCCATCAGAAACCAATCCTATGTGTGTTCAGTGCTGTAAAGAGTGTTTTGAAGACACAATGTGAAACTCTGAACTCACTGAACTCTGTGGTAAAATCCTTAACTTTTTCCTGAAACTCCCATATAAGCTTAAAAAAAAAAAATTAAAAAGTCAGGGATCCAAAAAGGGATTTTCCCCATCCATTCCTAGATTTTAAAAGAAGCTTATAAAATACACACATTTTGTACTTCTCAACAACATACTACCTCAGCCAAAGTCTTCTTCATCTTACACAGCTCTGTGACCAGTTTGGTCAAACAATACCAAAAGAAAATTAAACCAGAATCATTAAATGGACTTGGGCATTTTTAGGTCACCTAGTCCAGTTAAAAAGCAGCTGCTATCACTTTGCCCATATTATTTTAAAAACATATTAAGAGACAACATATTATCCAAGCAGACAGCAGCACAACAGTACAGGAAAATAAGTCAATGTGGTCCAACACATTCCTCACTCCCAGAGAAGGGCTCGTTTGATCACAAAGCTGTTACACAGCCAGCATTTTCGTTGTGCAATCAATAGCTAGGCCAGACCTTCTGGGCATGTGTGTCAGCAATGGTCCTCCCAGCAAGGCTCAACTTCAGCAGCTGTTTGTCAGAGGAAGCTCCTCTTCAGACTCAAGTCTGGCCCCCTTTGGCACACACTCCTCCAAATAATACATGACTAACTTGTGAGGAATACAACAATTTGGTCATAGCTGAAAATTATAGACTAAAGCTATTCTGAAAACGTAGAACAAAACCTACACATTCCTCTTGAAAAAGCATCTATGCAGCTGGGGTGTGAACCGCAGTGCTTCTGTCCTGTTTGCTAGAAAGCCTCTTTCCACTGCTAGCGCGCTGCCCAGCGAAGCTCCGCTGGCGCTGCTGAGCCAGCTGCCTCTGCTCGGGCCGTGCTGGCCACTGCTGGCTGCACATTCTGCACACAGCTCCTTTAAGGTCTCCAGCAGCAGCAAGGTTAAGGCTGCTGCAGAGGCTTCTGTCCCCAGAGATCAGTTTCATGGAAGGCTGAGTATCACCACAGAAACCAACTACAAAAACAGTCTGTGGGCTCCTGCCCTGCTACTCTGGTAAAGCAATTTGTACTACGTGAAAGGCAAGGACACAAATGCTGAAAACTGATCAAAGTAAATGCTGCTGTTAAAGTACCATTCTGTTTTGCTGACTTCAAGGCATCAAATCAAAGGCTCTGTGTTTTGTTCTAAAAAGATGAAAGTTAAGTGCCAAGGATTTGTAAGGCTGAATTAACTATTCCGGCATGAAGACCTTTAGATAAATTCTTAGCACATTTTCCAAAACAGCCATTACAAATCTGTGCTAATAAGCCAGGACAAAATATGTGGTGCTGTATTGAATTACACTGCCTAGGCTTGGACAGCTGTTCTCTAAAAAAGAAGAAAAAAGAATTTTAACTCTCAGATCACGTAAGTACATTTTCTGACTTATAAGTGATGCAGTAAAGACAGATTTATGACATTAACTCATTACTCCACTGCAAAGATCAAATTAATTCATTCAAAACAGGCAAAATTTACAGGTGAAATCTGAAAATTTATACCTA
This sequence comes from Cettia cetti, assembly GCA_013401135.1. Lineage (NCBI taxonomy): Eukaryota > Metazoa > Chordata > Aves > Passeriformes > Sylviidae > Cettia > Cettia cetti. Next base: position 36,161 of record VZUI01009597.1, read on the forward strand.
CCTCTGCCATAAGTGTTCTCACTTTTTTTTGTTAATACAATATTTATAGAGCATAGTGTATTCTGGTAGTGTAAGTCAAGAAATTAATATGAAGAAACTTGTTTTGACAGATCACTTGTGTCTATCAATACAGGAGATTTGGAATTTCTACTGAAACTCACTTAAAAATATAATGTTGGTACATTAGCTATAATAGAATTCAGTCAAGGATTAATCCATGAAGCCACCACAACTGGTGGGATCTGGTACTGCATCACTTTTCAGAAGTGTTTATCAAGTACTTTGGGAAGGACATTTTTCTTTTTAAAATAAAAGCAAAGAAAAAGCAGACTCTTTAGACAGGGATTGTGATTCAAAATGGAATACTGTTTTTTCCTCCCCCTCATATTTTTGCAATGCTCACTGAATATTGTGTTACAGATTTGATACCAAGCCAGCTATAGTAGATCACAATACCCAGATTTCCAGAGCCAGCAGTTTCTGAGAGAGAGTTGGCTGATTTTTCCAAGAAACTCAAAATATGTTCACATGGTGTTACTGCTTGAATGTAACTTTGCTTGCAGGGTTACATATTTGCACTCTTAAATCAAATGATTGTATAAGCATGTTCCTAAAAACACATGAGATCCTATTGCTTCCCTTCTGGGAAGGTCCTCCAATGCAGACTCTTTGTACAGACACAGCAGGCACCAATTTTTGACAACTCACTCCAGCAATCAGACAGAAGATCTTCAAAACAGTATCAAAGAAACCACAAAGTCCAGGGAAACTGCAATGGCACTAAAAGCAAGCACTCATACCCACAGACAGTTACTTTTTCTCCCACAGAACCCACCTTCACAGCCCCTGCCAGGGACACAGCATGCCACCTTCCCTCTGCCAGACAGCACTCACAGATGCTGCTGGGGCGGGGACCGGCCCCTTTGCCAGGGAGCAGGGAGGGAGCTGCGACGCACAAGGGAAGGAAAGGCCTTTTGTTACTGCCAGGGTGAGGCACAACTCAGCCCTTAGGGAATGGATCTGAGTCCCAGGTAGCATCTACCAGGTGCATGGGGAACTGAAGTTTGTTTCCAAGGCTCATGTAACACTCTAATTTTAGAATCAACCCTTTGTTTACCCTAAATATATGATTGCAAATAGACTGGCATTGCCTGGACCTTCTCGCCCACACAATGCTAGAGACTCAGATTGACTAAACAGCAGTTATAGCTCACTTTTAAAAATCATGGGAAAGATTCACCCCTGGCATAATTCCACTGGAGCTACTGGCATTAAACCAGAGACTGATGTGGTCCCATACATTACTTCACAAAAGAGAGAATACTATTGCACAATCTCTTGACCATTACAATCCACCATCCAGACTGGAAAACTAAGCTCCATAAAAAAGAAGACAAGAAAACAGCAAAGTTGATAAGGATTGTCAAACTATGACCTGCGGCCCACTGTGCACTCTTTATTAAGAAGTATTCTCAAAAACCTTTGACCAAAATGTGTTTGAAAACTCCTTCTCCCTTCAACCCTGCTTGTTCTGCAACAGGGGCTGAAGGTCAGGGTGTGCTGTGCTAGACTCAAAGAGCTTAAAAATTAAGTCCTGCAGCACATAAACATGCCAACATCCACCAACAAACTATTTCGAATTATGCATGATGTTCCCATTATTAGTGATTCAGAGGAAAAAACCAGAGAATCACAGAGCAAGCGGAGTTGGAAGGGACCCTCAATGATTATTGAGTCCAATTGCTGGCCCTGCACAGCACCATCCCCAAGAGTCACACCCTGTGCCTGAGAGCATTGTACAAATGCTTCTTGATCTCTGTCAGGCTTGGCGCTGTGACCATTGCCCTGGGGAGCCTGTTCCAGTGCCCAGCCACTCTCTGGGTGAAGAACCTTTTCCTAATATTCATCCTAAACCTCCCCTGACAAAGTTTCAGGCCATTCTCTTGGGTCCTGTCAGTGGTCACCACAGAAAAGAGATCAGTGCCTGCCCCTCCTCTTCCCCTCATGAGGAAGATGTAGAATGTGGTGAGGTCTCCCCTCAGTCAGTCTTCTCCTCTTCCCTAGGCTGAACAGACCAACTGACCTCAACCACTAAAAGGCAGCCCCAAAACATGTTGAAGACAAGAACTGAAAGTTCCCTTCACCTTCAGTAGGGATGAAGCACCACCCTTGAGTCTGACATCTGTTTCAGGCAGAGCAACACATTGTTTTTAATGAAGATCTAAGGTTTCAGAACCAGCTAGAAAACTGACCTGCCCATACACTGACTTCATAGCTGTATCCAACAGCCGGATGAGAGAGAGCCCTTTAGGACAAAAGCCTAAGGGCTTGCAGAATACTCAAAAATTACATGTAGTTCTACCTCCAGTATAAGCTCTGGAACACTTCTTGCCCCAGTATTAAATGACCAAGCTGAGGGTATTTGTAATAGGATGGAATTGCAACACATCCAGATCTCCTCATGTGGATTTGTAATTCAGCTGCTCTACACAACAGACTAAAAAAAGCAAATTACAAGTAAAATTTAGTACTACAACATTATCAAAGACATCATGTGCCAGATGAGTAGAATGGTATGCTGTATGACATTAAGCACACTGCTCTGTTCCTGACAGCAGAGTTGCCTGTGTCTGGTTCATAACTGGTGGGTTCCTACACTAGTGCTACTTTCTCCTCAAAAGTCTAAGAGGAGGCAACCATGCTGCTAAGGTTTTACTAGAAATGCAGTGCCTGTTCAGAAAGCACCACAGCTCACACAGTGTCAGAAAATTCTAACACAAGCAGACATTACAAAACAGTGCTTCTACCTTCATGAAAATGTTGGACTATTTCTGCCCACAGCTTAGTCACATAATTTATTTTCAGACAAAAACATAGCAAATTAATTTCTGGTGTTCCTAAGTTGTTATTCTAAGCTGGAGCAGCCAAAGGCTAATATTATGCAAATACCTAGGTAATAAAAGCTATTCCTGACACAAATAACTTGATAAATATGCAGGACAGTTATTGAAATCCTATTTGCAATAGAAAGGGGTATTACTTTCACAGTGCAAGAATAATAAGATTAAAAAAACCTTGAGGGTTTGTATAAGGACAGAACACAAAGGGCAATTACTGTATTACTGTGAGTCATACTGAGACAGTTCTGTGACAATCATCTTGAAAGTATAACCCAAAGAGTTTACTGATAAATTCTATGTAGATATCATACACTCTTATGTTAGTTTCATTTACCTGAATTATACAAAATCCAGCTTTCCCTTGCATTATCTAGTACAATTTTCACTGAATGTGTTCTGTATTTCATAGCTTTGAGAAGCAGAGTTCTTCTGAAAAAGAAGATTTTTCAAAAACTTTGGTCTGCAGCAAAGAAAGTCTCTGCACAAGCAATTCTGCTCAGCTTTGCCAACCAAAGGTAATTTGCACATGATAATCCCCACTTTGGTCACCTGCAGAGCAAGGGCTGCCCACCATGACCAGCCACACTGTTTGGTCAATGGAAAACTGATGCCCATCAGACCCCTTTGCCCATTCTGTCTGTGACCTGAATGAGATGCTCAGGCTTCCAAAGATTAAGTGAAGCCATTTGTGCTATCTGCTCTTCTGCAGATCAGCCAAGCTTCCCAGCACCCAAGCCCTAAAAACACAATGCTTCACTCAGCTTTGCATAAATCAGTAGATGTCAATACCATTCACATGGCATATAATGAATCCTGGGAGGACAGTCTTCCATTTACACATTTTGTGGGAAAATTCCTTGTTGGCCTTAAATCTGTTAAAGGACAGAGGATCTGTCCCTGTACACCAAAAGTACAGTGTCTCCTTTACTGTTGCTATCAGCCTATTCAAAAATAGTATAATCACACAAGGTTTTACTTTAATAATTAAGGTAGAAGACTCATACAGAAATAAAACAAATTTCCAGATGATTTTCTATTCCACACTTATGTGTGTATATACTGCAGATCTCAGTTTTTCTTCAGTGCGTCGCCTTCCCTTCTCCCACCCCTAAACTATTACCAGGTAGTTGTGTAACAGAGTACCCAATGTCCTAAAAAAAAAAAAAAAAATGGCTGTGGAGGGGGTTAACTGTGTCAGAGGACATATGAGTACATACTAAAAAAGCAGCTCTTGTCCCAAAGGAAAAGCTCCTTAAACTGAGAGATAAAAGACATATGACAAATTTATGCCAGGACCATTTTCCTTAAATGCATTTGGGGACTTCTAAACAAATCTACACAGGCTATTTCAGGTAAACACAAGTTTCTGCCTGTATTTTCAGCAAGTTAGAAAGGTGCAAGCCACCCAGCCAGAAATGACAGAGCTGCACTAATGTATCACTGAAGTATTGCTACATCTTGCCTTTCAACAGGTGTTGTTAGTCCAGGCTCAGTGTGATCCTATGTGCATTCAGAGACAGCACTAGCACGGTCTCATCTCCAGCAGGTGTGAGGGTAGAGCTGACACAGCAGGTTCACAGTTCATCTCAACTGCAAAACACCACGCAGATGTAACACAGCACAGGGGCTAAAGAACATCACAGCAAAACTGGAATCTGAACACAGAATTTCCAGATCTCAGGGTAAATCCTGAATGGTTTAACATCATACTGTCCACTGTTTCAAAGGCTGCAGGTGGGAAAGGAGAGGAAGCTGAGATAATAAAGCTTAAGAAAGCAAGTGAATATTACAAAAAAACATGAAAAAGATGACAAAGACTGTAGGGAAAAGGGTTATGCCATTTGAAAGCCTCCACATAGAAAAATTTTGGTCCTCAGGGTTTGCAGCTAGACCATAGGCAGATCCAGATGACTGGAAAAAAGAAAGATCATTCTACAGGTGTTTCTTAAAGAGGCACTGTCACATAGGAAGTGTAAAATGCAGCATTCACATCTTTACTGGACATGCAAAACTAAATCCTTGCTTTCCAAGCCAGGGTAAGGAACAGCATGTGTGCATGACTCATAAAAACCAGAAAACCTAGCAGCAGCTCCAGATTTAGGAAACAGTTTTGTTTACTTTATTGTCAGTAACTCATCAGCCCAAGTAAGAGTTGGTGTAAATATGTGTCTGTAGCACATATGCTCACAAACAGTATTAGAAATTAAATACAAAGGAAACTGCTTTCAGAACATTAAAAGTAATTGTTACCAAGATATTGTCTCTCTACTCCCCTAGGGTGGGTCTTCAATCTTCCCAATTTTTTTCTTATTTTTAACTTAAAAATAATCAAGCAGTATTTGATGAATATTTCAAATATGATTTTATGATACTAACTACACAGGAAAAAACCCAAAAACATCAAAACCCCTAGGGAACCAGATTTTCTATTTAATCAGGCCTAGCCATTTAAGTAAGAGTACTCATATCTCTATATAATTGTGGAATCAATAACATAAAATCTGACAAAAACCTCCAGAAGAAATTTGTGATGCTATCAAGTATTTTCTTCCACAATAATGTCATTTTATGTGCATCTTATCTGCACTGTCTTGCTGATCCTGGCTTGAAAAGAGATTTACTAAAGAAAATACTGGTTTGCTTTCTAGGTAAGTAAGTAAGAACTAATTGCTGCACCTTGCATGCAGTATTTTTCCATGTAGCTTCCAGGTTTATTTTCATTGTTCAATTTACTTCATTGCAGATATCACTTGAAACCCAATCAGTGGAGGAAAGAAGGCATGTTCCAACGGCCTACACTGATGATACACCTACAAAGCAAGGGCCTGCAAAACCAATGTCATATAGAGTCACCTTTCCCAAGAGGCCCCAGAACTCCTCATACATATTCACATGCACTAGCACACCATGTCCATCCAGAAGACATGAACACTGTGCTTCCTAGAGAGATGATGGAAGAGTGAGACAGACTTCAAACAGTCTTCAGGGTAAGAGAACGTTAGTTATCTCCAGAATGGTGACAGTTCTTAACACTTTTCCCTCATTGATGGCATTTGAGTCATGACAAAATACTGCCTCTCTTCCGGACACACTAACTCACACCATGTTTATTACATATGACATGATGCCCAATCATAATAAAAAAAAAATTATTATAAATTGCCACAGCAACTGTTAAAGAGACAGTATCAGCTATAAATTACCTATATTTCCTTCAAACTTTTTCAAGGAAATTAAGTTTCAGATATTTGTACCTCATGGTGGTGCTATTTTTGCATCTTCTCCTTTAAATAACAAGTTTTCCTACTGTGTAAGTACTCTGCTTATGTTTCACAGGGTAAAGAGGCTCTTCTAGAGAAATGCAAACTTGAGCGTTATCAAAGTGTTATCAAAAGCAAGATTAACATAAAAACACCAAACCAATTAAAATATTTGTTGTTCTATCTTGCCACAGCATGGCTTTACTTTTTCAGCTGATACAGGAGTATGGCTCTCAGGCATGGCAGGCTCCATACAATTTATGTTGGAAATTTTCCCCTGTGCTGGGAGGCTGAAGAAAAACCACTTCATTAAATCCAGCTTTTGGTTCAAACAGACACTCTAGAGAACAACAAATATGACCATTCATAACAAATGTTGTTCCAACATCTCACACACACACGCATGAGCCCAAAGCTAGACTGGAACCTGACCATGGGGTTTGTGATATAAGTGGACTCCTGGAAATGTCATCACTTCCTTAACTATCTTTTCTTGGAGAAAGTAATTACAGACAAAGCAGTAATTTACAAAGAAGACATGTCAGAAGCTTTGAGGAAACTGGAGACCATGAACACAAATCACAGTCTATGATCAAAAAATCAACACACATCTGCTTGAAAGAAACACGTGAGCCCACGTGCACAGTGTGCTTACACACAAGCCATAGAGAAAATCCAGTAAACAGCAGTAGCAGCAGCCCTCTTGCTCTCTACAGCCCTGCAAGAGCACATCAGTACCTGCAGCATCACAGGAAAACAAGAGTCCAGTTTACTGCCTCCAACAACATTTTAAGCAGCAGTCAGCAAAACCGAAAACTGTGAGCAGCCAGAAAACTCATACTGACATTTTTCCTTCTGAGCCCGTTTGCGTTCTGTGGTAGGCCCTGGCACGGCTTCAGACACCCTCCACACAGCTCTCTCAACTGAGAGCAGGGTTCATTTCTGCACACAGCAAACAGTCCCATTTCTAAAAACGGAAAATACCGAGGGTTTGCACAGCACTTTCCAAGTCATGAGATGTCACTGCTGCCTCTTTAAGGGCAGACACGCGTCAAGCCACGCTCCTGCAGGACAAGGCTCTGTACAAACAGGCTCCTCAGGCCAACACAGGACTTCCTCTGGCAGTTCTGGTGGGCAGAACTTGAAAGGACTGCCAAATCCAATGACCAGCAAATCCTGAGCTGGCTAAAAACAATGCGCAAAGACTGCAGTCCAGACAAACAAGGTGAAAAAGCCACATTTAAAAAAGTGGGAATTTATGCAAGCACAGATGCCTCAAAGTGCTAACAAAGAGAAGAGGGGAAAGAGCATTGTAAAGGTTTTCAAGCCTTTCCAACATGCAAACTCTACTTCTTAAAGATACGGCAATGCCATGTTCATCGTGAAGGCAATTTAGACATCAGTGTCATTTTAATGTATCAGCTGCATGGGAGTTGCAGCTTTCAGCAGCCATGGAGTTATCTGAGACAGACACTGAATGATTACAATTTCTGTGGCACATGCTGCTGATATTTTTAAGGCTTTATAAGGTCTATCACATACTTGTTTTCTGATTCAGTCCAGTGCTCCAGCTGGGCTCTTGGGCATGGCTGTGTGTAAAGGGAGTAACAGCACCCTGCTAAACCACCCTGGTGAACCAATGGAGCTACCAAAAACTGTGGGCAAGCTTTGGAAATTACCCAGGATCAAAGATACATGTGATGAGGAACTCCTGTTTTCCAAGCAACAAATACAGGGTGCTCCTGGGGTACTTTTGCCACAGCATCACTCACAGCTTGACTCTGAGACCTCACTAACAGTGCTCCTCACAGAGCACTGCTAGAAGCAGTAATTCATCTGGACTTCCCATTCTAGATCTTCCTATGTGGCACCCTTCCCTCACAAAACACCATGAAAAATGACCACAATAAAAAGCAGCAGTCAACCTCAAACTTGACAGAGAGGCTTGCAGGTGGCCAACTAATTTTCCATTGTTATTCTGTATACCCAGGATGACTGATTATTTTGCCTCTGCACAACTTCATGAACCATACATCATAAAGGAACAAGAAGTAATGCATGAAGTGCTCAGGTTGACCTTGATGGGCTCAGCATAACAGGAGAGCCAGTCAGCTGAAGAGGCTGAAGGTTCAAAACCCCTGAACATACTTTCATTGAAACGTGCAGGTCTGCTGCTATAGCTGGAGATCCACTACTGCTGCCAAATTAAGGTGGTCAGAAATCAAAGAGGCAAGAAAAGGAAAATACCCTGGCAAAGTTCAGATTTGGTCTGTACCTCGAGCAGAGGCAGAGTGCTTTGTTTTTATCTCTCAAAGCTGCTTCTTCTAAAGCAGAAACTATTTTTCTTCAAAGCAAAGGCCTTTGACCTACCAGAAGTACCAAATATATCCACGTGCAGCACTGTATACCTATTTAAACAAATGAAGAGGTAACAAAATCCTCCTAAACTCCAGCTGTCAAATAACAAACCTTGAATTCCCTTCCTGCCTACTGTCAGCACATGACCTCCAGGCCCCCTCTGACCATGGCCCTGATGCTGCAGGTCAGTACGTCTTCAATGCACCCAGAAAATGGTCCCTTTATCTGAGCTGAATCTCAAGGCTGTTTCTGGTTCTCTGGATGCCTGAGCATGAAACAAAACATTTTTGCCTGACATAGCCTTGGGTAAGGCTGTTGTAGTATTAAACTTCTGAAACCAGTTAAAACAAACACACTGGGAAATCCAGTAAATATGTAGCATAATAGGCAAAATGAACTAGGTTTTCACCACCTTTGTCACTCAGATCTTCAAAGTCCTAAAAACAAAAGCATTGTCACACAGAAAAATTATCCTGAATTCAGAATATCAGCCTATCATAATTAGCTATTCCAGGAGCTAACAGCCATTTTAATATCATGTTTACTCTTCAAGGATTTTTTTCAGTTGTTATTATTAACTTTTTGCCAAGCAGCATTGATTAAGCAGTGGGAGAAAAGGTCTGTAGAGTTATTAGACCTCAGTGGCATTACTCAAAATTATAAAAATAAAGATAAGTCCTTAGTCTTCCTGCCTTCATTTCATATAACACATGTTAAACATCTGTATCAGGCATAACAACTTCAAGTTTTTGAGGATGAGGATGTCAATGAAAACAATAGCAAATCCATTGCCAGGAACTCTGATTCCATGTATTCATATGTATTCAATCCTGAGTATTCACATGAGATTAATTTTATATGCCCCTCCTCTCTTCCTTGAACTATTTCAATTGTGACTGTGTGCTCAAAGCAGCTCAGGGAAATTCAAACAACAGGCATAAGAAAAGAATCCTCCATTAATTTAGGACTTGATAATATACCTAAAGAGTGACTTCCATCTTAAAATAATTTTTATGCTCTTCTATACACATTTTTCTGGTGCAAATTTCTAGAGTTTCCAAGTGATTCAGCAAGCAATAACTCTTCCTCAGAACAAACAGCTCTATAAGGAAGCAACTATCTCCTTTCTAAAAGCTGAGGAACTGAAGCAGTGAAGATACCCAAAGCCAAAGAGAAAGTTATTGTAAGAGTTCAGTAGTTCCTGGCATTCAGCTGAGACCCAGATCAGCACAGAAATGCACACACGCACTCACTTCCCCAGGAATATTTGATCAAATAAAACAAACAAAAAAGGCTTGCATTTTTCTTGCCAAGTTCAATATAAACACTTGAGGCTATTACATGCACCCGTATTCTATTTCCTATGATAAAGCATGGCCAAATATGAATTGTGATAAAAGACACTTCTAAGAAATACTTGAAAAAGACTAGAACTTTGGGGGTTCTTACTTGAAGAAAGAAGACATTCCCAGTCTCAACAAACAAGATTTCACCCCAGTGGATTAATGAAATAAAATACAAACAAGTTCTTTGAAGGTTATAAATGTGATAACAGAATTTCATGATACAATCTTATATTTACCAGATTTCTGCCTTAACACAGAAGTGGTAAACTACTGATTCAGTTTTGCTAAGACTGTTCAGAATACACAATCCTAGACATTTCCAATCTGTCATTTGTCTTTTTTCCATTTTATAGGGAAGGAAAAGCAGCCAGATCTTACAAACCCTTGCTGAAAAGCCTGCCTGTGTTACAGGAAGAACACATCCCACTGCCATGCCCTCCCCCTCATCAGCCACCCCCTCCTATGTTTAAATTTGCGAATGCTTGTTGTCTGTATATTCTACACAAGTGTCAAAGTGAGTTAAATTAACACATACACATATGTTGCATATTTATGAGAACCATGATAACTGCACAAGTATGTTTAATGCATGAACCCTCCAAGGAATTTGCTAGGGGAAGTTTACACTTCTCCCAGCAAGTAAGGAATGTGTAATTTAGCAGCATTCTAGCATAGTGCAGGTTAAAAACAAAACAACCCAACCTCCTCCCCCAAAGTAAGCCTTCACTTAAAGATTTTCAGATCTTGCATTCCATATTATCAAAACTTCACCCAACCTCTGAACAAATACATGAATCATTTTAAACATGCTTTCGATGTTGCTAAATTTAAGTAATGTGCTGTCAAACAAAACCATTGGTTTTATTCGGGAGTCTACTGGAAATACTACATGACAAACAGATCTCTACCTTAGCTATCAGCATTTCCAGGCAACAGGAAATACCTCAGCTGGTAAATCAAGCTCATGTAACTTAAGGTGATGGGTACATTCTACTTTTAGACAAAGGGCCACTTGGAGTTGGTTTCTACAATAATGGAAAAGATAACATTTGCTCTGCTTTGTTCTCTGAGTCTGATCCTATAAGTAAAATCTGATCTTTTCAAGTTGTTTACACTCTTTTGCTCAACACTGCTGCCAGCAAGCCTTGCTCCAGCTTCCTGTGCATTTTTAGAGCAGTCATCTCCAAGGGCTGTGGCTGGAAATTGCTCAGGAAATGGGAAAAGGAGGCTAAGGGCTCCAAATGGTGAAATCTATTCAGAGCCCTTCGCTTCAGTATACCCCCAAAGCACCCAGACAAGACAGCTTAGGGCAAACTGCTCTCTTAACATAAGCATGTCAGACAAGGCACAAGCAGCCTCTTTCTGCTAACAGCAAGTATTTTACTCAAAGGCAAGTATTTAATTGTATCACTGTCCCGCTGAGCAGGCAGCAGGGGCACAGCCTGCATCCTGGCGCACGCGGGACTCGCTCACGTTTGCGCGCACACAGCTGCGCAAGGCGCCGCGTTAGGCCAGCAGCCAGAGGGAAATTTGGGCTTATGCAAGTGTGCACTCAGCACCTGAGTCATGCTGCTCTCTTGGGAGGTACCAGCTCCAGCTGCAGCCCGTTTCATCCCAGCCCTGGGCACCCCTTAGTAACCAACAAGTTAGAAGTTCCCGCAGTATACCAGGTCCCCACAGTGCAGGCACTCCTCTGGCCTGCTTTCAATAAAACTTGTCATGACCTTGTGAGACCTACTCATGGCAAGATTGCCTATGACTTAGCAAGGGATTTAAAGTTTCCTGGAAGAGAAGCACTGAAAAATCTATAGCAGAATCAAATACAGCTATTTTGCCTCTCATGCTAAAAAACCCCAAACCAACAAATGAACAACCCCAACCAACCCCTGCTGCCCCCCCAAGCAAACAACCCACAAAACCCAGTGAAAACCCAAAAAGCCATACAATTTGGTCTTCATGTCCAGAGAACTGATCGTACCTACACTTTCTTCAGTCATTCACAGTGAACTTATCAGGCTGATAACCCAGTGCCTGGTATACTAAGAAAGGCATAAAAAAAACACTGAATGAAAATAAAATCCCAAAGCAAACCCCTACAACACCACCACCCCCACACCAAATATAAAAAATCTGTTCCTTTTTCACAGTCCCACCAAAAAAGTATTATTTTTCTATTCACCTCATGACAGTAGAAGATCTGACAATTTTGATTAATGGAAGCCAATGAAATATCTACTGAAAAAACTACAAATAATCTTTCTCATAATAAACTAGACATTTCAGACAGTATATATACTGAAAATGAACACAACAGCATGAAGTTTCATGCACACAATACACACTGAGCTGAAGTCACCACAAACCCAACAAGGCTGATACTGGAGTCGGTGGAAAGGCTGATTCTGGCCAAGACAATCCACCTTTATTTTAATCTCTATAAAAGACTCCACTTGAAAGTTCTTTCAGCACAGATTTAGACCCTCTTTTCCTAAGCTTCTCCCTGTTAGATCATCATCTGTGTTTTCTCATTGCAAACTTTCTAGTTGTGTACACACACATTGCTCTCACAGGACACAGTACTAAAGATTTGTGTGTGCAATACTGTAAGAAAATGAACTAAAATGTTCAGCTGTCATGGCACGCAATGTTTTCTTTGCTCTTTGGCACTCTGTTTTGATGTGTTTTGAGAGTAAACAACAATACAGCACAACTTTACATCAAAAATTTTATTCTACTGTTGCTTTCAGAACAGCTAAAGTTTTTGCCAGTCCCTCTAAGTGCAGCACACATAAATAAGTAATTGGACTACCACAGTCAGCAACACTTGCTTTCTGTACAGCAGTCCCCCTCAGTGAAGTATTAAGGCTGTATTACACTAGTAAAAGAATCTGAATTTCAGTACTTGTTTATAGTGGTCATGGCAGGGATCCAAAGGTATTCATGTTAATTTACAACACATTTAGGTAAACGATTTGCTTTTGAAGACAGCCAATTCTGCAAAGGCCTACTGGAGATTTAAATCTGTTTCTTATTTCTTTTGCCCACCCCCTACCTTTTTTAAGTACACTTTGTAGTTGTGAAAGATAATGAAGACGGTGACTAGGTAAGGAAGCAGTTTATTCATATGACATGCAAAGCATAGGTGGACGGTCTCCATGCAAATTGTACATGGTGCTTTGTGGTACTTTGGTGACAATTCAGAAATAGCTTTATGCAGCAAATTAACGCATAATAATCCCATTCGCAGACATACTTATCACCAGGGATCTGGAGAAAAAGTAATTTCCCCTTTACCTCTCTTTCATGATGGCCAAGACCCTCCTTGGGGTTTCTGAGATTGAGGACGTGCACCTCCTGGGGCAGGCTGGTCGTGCCCCGGCTTGCACAGCCAGATAAGACTGTAAAGCTTTCCAATAAGGCATGGACTGGGTGCGAATTGTTAACGGGCGATAAGGCACATTCCCTCTGAGGCACAGGACCTGCAGAGAAAGACACAGACACACATCACTGGGAGAAAAAAAGCAATACATCACTTATACTTGTCAAATAATTATCATCCTTTTGTTCAGAAAATCCACAGGAACAGAACAAGCAGCTTTGTGTTCATTCTCCACAAAATCAAGACTTTTACTCCCATTGCCCTTCTCAGTTGTCCTGAATATGCTAACTCATTGGATTGTTGCTCTCTCAAAGTCTAAATATTCAAGTATGAATTCCAAAACAGAAGGTAGTCATTTATTTACCAGGGAGGAAAACAAAGGAAAAAAAGTCAAAGAAAACCCAACTAAAAAAAACAAAACAAAAAATCCTCAACCAAAATCAACCAACAACCCCACACCCCCTGCCCCCAGAAAAACAAACAAAAAACCCCACCACCACCAGTGATAGTGGTCAGGGGAATTGGTTCTCTTAGTTGTTTATGTCAAACACTTATCTGCAAATATTCTAACTGTAATCATGTGTATATAACAATGAAAAGTTAATATCTACCAGAAAGGTAATTGTGTCAGGAAGGATTTGGGTGAGTTGGATTTGTTGCTTTTGAAGCAGTGCTGATTTATAACAAACATCATTCAAATACATTGTACAAAACAGCAGGCATCTGTCACATGATAAAATGAAACGTTTGTTTACTGAGTCTATTTTGTGTCTGACAGCAATTATCTGCACTGATAACAGTTATCTAGTCCAAAACAGAGTGTACGCCCTTTCAAATAATCACCACAGCATGATGTAGTGCCATACTCTTATGTAGTACGTGAGACAGTGTGATGTGATAGAGCTAGATAGCACAAAAGCTGAAGCATACAGAGCAGTTTACATTTAAACTATATCCCAGGAAACTAAATCAAGACAAATATTTATGAAAATCAGCCCTGCTCAAGCCCACCCTGACAGTAACAGATACATAGATGTTTTTGATGCAGAAGGTCACAAGAGAACGTAATTGATTTAACCCCTAATTTGCACTGAAGTCATTCAGATAAGAATTAGACTCACATGAACCAGTCAGTTCAGAGGCTGCCAGGCATAAAAGAGAAATACAAGGTAGAAGCATAGTTTTTTTCTGGATCATGCACATCTGCAATTGAAGTAAAATGCTAAAATGCCTCCTTTGAAAGAAGTTCAAAATAAAGAAAATCCTCAACTGATTAAATGAAAGAGCTCTATCTGGCTTTGTCAAGTCCAAAGCCAGCTATTGCAGCACTAGAGATCATCTGACACTGGTGTATTGGTGTAATGTTTAATTATATTAGCACTGACCTACACTTTGCTGGTTAAATCCACCGTTCTTTCAAAATACAGTTTGCAGTTGGCCATTTACTTAAAAGTCAGAGTCTGTCTTACACCAGACTATCTGGAAAAAGCAAACCCCTTGAGCACAGGGAGATTTCTGCAGTGCCTTGGGCCACAAAGGGACCGTTCCTGAAACCCACCAGTGCATATCCTATGAGCTCCCACAGAGCAGGAATATTTGTAAAGGCAATGCTCAAGGCATAAATTAAACATGCCTGTGCTTGGGGTGCAGAGGATAAACAAACTTTCTTCTCCCTAAATAAGGAGCTTGGCAGTAGCACTGACCACCAGCTTGGAGGATTTGAGGTTTTCTAGCTTTTATTTAACTCCTATTAAAGAATATACATGCAAAATGTAACAGGTCCAAGAAATGATACTCAGTAAAAAAAAAAATCAATTAAAAAGTTGCCTTTTGTAACAGTTGAAGAAATATTTAGAATTTGTAACAATAACACAACCAAAAGAAGGTCACTTTTTCCTGATGTACAAGAGCAGATCAGAGAACCTACTGATCAATTAGCCCTGCCACTGATATGTGAATCCTACTGCACACCATGTTGTACAACCTGCACAAAACAATTCTCTAAACTCCACAAGCATTTCTTGGGCTAGGAAGGAAAGAAGCACTTGTTCATTCAATTTTTTCTTGTTGGCCAGAATGGACTTGGTATGTTTCAATCGTAACACACACTCACCCACAAAGAACAAGGTGCAAGACTGAACAAAACCAGAAACGGAGTTGCTAACAAAAATGTACACTTTTCTTAGCAAAGATTCAGGGGAAAGAGTAAATACCTCCCTTGTGATTTCCTTGTGAACACCTATTCCCATGCAGGACATCTACCAATCCTCCCCTCCAGCCTTCATCTGGTATTTACTTTGAACAAATTTAATACATTATAGTAAAAGACATCTGGATTTTTTCCTCACATCCAAAAGGGGAAGATGATTGTGATTGTTCAGTTCAGGCTGTTACTGCCTCCTTTGCTGGCACTTCAAATGCACATTAAGAAGTCCCTCCGTTCTGTTCAACATGCAAGATGGAAACAGTCCCTGAGGGAGCAGAAGTTCACATCCTGGATAACCATGTGCAGCTGAGCTTATCTGCACAGGGCCGGGCAGAATGAGGCATGCCTGCTCTGCCTGCACTCCACCCTGGCTGGACAGGGGCCAGATCTCTGGCAGAAATCCTGTCACCCTGCTGGCAGCAAGCCCACGTGCTGTGCCAGTCCCGAGCAGGGCTTACTGGTGTAGGTCCACTCTTAGAGCAGTGCAGCTGCACAGCATCTATCTGTGCACCCCTGCAGCATGTCCCCCCTGTCAGCTCTTTAGAGGGAAGGGGTGCACAGAGCTGCTCCAAGCCACTCCAAGAAACCAGTGTTCTGGGGGAATTACTGTCTTTGACAAAACTGCTTTCAGACCAGCCTTGTAAGAGAAAGGGATACAGCCCTGGAAATCTGAACCAATGACTGGAGTATCTGGAGGATGTTCTGCTGCAATCAGACCACAAGTCCTGTGAGACTGCCCATATACAAGGCATGTTGTGGGGGTAAATCACTGAGAGGTTACTCCAGCTGTTGCATTTTTGCCAAGTTTCACACAGGTGCCTGAGTAGGTATGTCCTGGGCCCATCCTGGCCTTCCCAGCAACTCAAGGCTCTGACAGTCCCTGCTTCTCCTACACTGGCAATGTCAAACTGCAATCCTTGTGCGCTGATATTGGCATATCCACCCAACCACTAACAGGGCTGTAGTGCCATGCCCACATACACTGGCGTGCCTGGAGGTAGCACCAAGTGAAAGGAAAACTTATTTCTATATCATAAAGTCCAGTGAAGGCTCAGCCTGTAAATGGCACAAGGCAGCTCCTTCTGCCACCTCTTCTGCATTTATGCTGTACTTTAGTCTGTTCTTACACTGTGTGCACCACAGCAATGCTGGATCTATTTGCTCAACATTCATTAACCACATTTCTTTCCAGCCCTTCCTACGGCACCTGCATACCTGCCCCACTCAAAGGTGGATGCTGCTACAAGGCACTGTCACTCCAGTGGAAGCTCCAAGAGCTCTCCTCTATCCAACTTTTGGCTCCCTCACAGCTCCTTCATCTTCCTTCCTCACACTTTTCTCTGACTAGGAAGCCAGCTACTTCCTCTATGTAGTTTAAATCCTACAAAATGCACATTTGCTACTCTGAAAAAAACCAAAGTCCTCCCTAGGACACTATTAATCTGATTGTTTATCACCTCTACAGCACCTACTTATATTTGAAAGCCATGAAACCACAGTCTCATCCTATCTGGGTTTTTATTGTTTTTCTGTCTTCCAGAAACACCAGGATAAGACTTGGCCAGTTTCCCACTCCAGCCTCACACCCTTTTCCTGCCAACCTCACCTGCATCAGCGACACCAATATCATGCCAAAATTCATTATTATCAATGTCCAATCAACACATCAAAATTGCCTTATCAGCTCTAAATATGTACAGATATTCTCCTGCATCACCATCCCCCATCAAAGCTCTTAAAAGGCCAAAGATATCTTCCAGTTTATCTATCCTAGTGTGGTCACAAGCCTTTAGTGTCTTCTCTGCTGAGAATAAGTGCACACACACAGCCATCCTTAGGCTTTTGTTTAACTTTGGAGCATGTAACCACTTAATCTTGTTAGCAAATCCTGGCTCCTATCCCAATAAAATTTTAGTTGCTTAATGCCTTTAGAGCATAGAAAGCAGGTCAGGCAGTTCTATAAGAACAAATTATTAGGTATAAATTTTAAAATATAGTTTTTATGGCAAATGTTTAGTGAATTCAGAATTCTAGAGAACTGTTGAGTATTGAATTATTTTTCACTTCCAACTAATATTTTAAAGGAAATCAGTGCAGACCCAATCTTGTTTGATACTGTGTAGCTGTGTCCATCTGGAACATATTCAATACAACTTCAACATTCTTGTTTCCCATATCATCGATGCTAATGAGTAACACATGCTCTGCTGTAAAAAGGTAGCAGAAATGGGAGTAAGACTAAGGGGGATAACACAACAACTCAAGACCAACTCATAACTGTGCTTGATTTTACTAAAATAGTAAAGGGTAATGTACTTTCTGTTGTATTTCCATGGTGATTTCTGCAGTGTTGTCAGCTGAAAAGCACGAGCAGCTACCACAAATTGTGTGAATCTGAATATTAGTATGGATCCCATATGTCATAGCAGAGGGAACAAGCCACACCAATGGGATAGAACACTCCTCAGAAGAAGGACAGGCTTATTGTAATTGATTTTTGTTTGAGGGAATGACACTAATTTTGTCATTATATATGAAAAAAAAAAAAATCAGAATCCAGACTTGAGGAACACAAGGGATCTCTATGCTGTCAGGTACAAAGTAATATCAATTACTGTAGAACCTGCCAGAATTCATCACTTTATGCTGAAAGGCACATTAAGATGTGGAGGATGCTAACTAAAGCAGAGATTTCAGTGTGCCCAAATGGCAGACCTTGACTAAAGTTTTTTTAGAGAAGGTTGATTTAAGGGCATTCTCTTAAATCTCCTAGTGACAATGATGGCTGAAACAAACCCACTTTTGAATGACAACAGGGAGGGGAAATAATTTTCTCTTGAACTAAAAAGCTTCACAGAGCACTTGAGCAAGACTCAGCAATAACTTCTTCCCATGATCTTCACCACTCATTTCTAAAGGTATAACATGTGCAAAAGGCCACTGTTCTACGTGGAGAAATTTACCACCTACACAACCTTCTTCTCATAAAGGGTTTCTCACTGAGGGAAGCATTTATACCAAAAATATACACAAGAGTTGAGGCAAATAAGAATTTACAGAGAGAAGTGACACCTATCACTCCCAGCATAAATGTTAAGTCACTACTACTTACTCAGTAGGGATGGCTCTCTAACAGTAAATACCAAATTCCTTCCTGCACACCCCTTCACAGGAGACAATCTGGAAAGCCAAATTCTTAGTAATTTGAATGTAGAGGATAATGAACCTCCACTATTAATATGAAGAGCAGCTTTTAGTACAGATGACCAAGAAAAAAAGTTTCATACTACAAAGCAAGCACTTGAGCAAGACATCAATGTTCAGGACTGGTTCATCCTGGCAAGCAGCCTTGAGATGAAAAAGACAAGATCAGATGGTAGGAGATGTTACCCAGTTCTGTGTCGAGAGACACCACCACAGAGAAAACCTCAGTGTTTCGGCTCATGATTAGGAGAAGCACCTCCATGATGATCAGCAACCACAAGGAGCTGGGCTGTCCAAGACTACTCCTGGATTACCTGATTTTCCTCTCTGTGTAAGTGTGGCCACCATAAGAAAGATGCAGGGTAGAGAATCAGACCTTCATACTGGCCAGGAGGAAGACTAAAGAAGATGATTGCCTAAAGCATTTTATATTTGTATAAATCTACACCTTCCCTTCAGATCCTTAATTTTCAGGGAGTTTTTTTACTATCCCACTAGCCCATTTTTTTATGGCTGAGCTACTTTTGACTGAATCGCCACTGGGGCAAGGGTGAGAGGTTTAAAATTGCAGAGAAAAGATTCATGAATGTGGACTAATTTTAGCTATTTTGAAAAAACAAGGCAATCCAACCAATCAAAACACCCAAGAAGACTCCACAGATGCCTTTTTGAATTGAATGAGCTATAAAACTTCTACATAGAAGAGAAAAAATACATCCTGAGGAAATATCCAGTACAGGTGGCAAGATTTGGTTGTAGAAGGAGTTAAAACATACCAGCCGTACTAACTAAAAACATGTGCTTTTGCAAAAAACTCAGCAGAGGTTTCCCATTCCAGTGCACCGAGCTCACTAAACTCCAACAACTCCACACCATCCCTGCAGCCTTCCTCTTTCTTCAAGGAAGAAAAAAATTGTCTGGAACTATGCATTAACCTACATTCTTCACCTTTACACTGACATCTGGTGCTAATGCTGCAAGCAATTAGACTCTTGTCCCATGTGCTATCCCCAACCATTATCCCCCAATTAATTCCCATTCCACTATTACCAACTCTGCCCAGACCTATTCCATGTATGGACCAAACTATTCAGACGTTTCAACACATTGGATTACACTTAATCTGCCATGTCTTTTGATCCTCTATTTTCTGCAGTTTTTCTAGACATTTCTGTTATACATAGTAAAGTCTATCTAACATCATCTGCCTGCCCACTGGGAATCATTCAGATGACACGCCCCATATCTTTTTAGTTTGCTGTTATCCACTGCCACGGCTCCCAGCCACTGGTAACAGCACAAGGTTTATCCCTGTTTAGCAGAGATGATCTAATTTCAAGTATTACCTGCATGGATCTCACAGTTTTTTCCATGTAGAAAAAAAAAATTCAAATTATGTTTTTAAAACAGAAATTTCTTCTTTCACCTTCTGAAAAGTAAGCCTCTATTAATCTTTTGTCCTTATCAGGACATGAAACTGATGCAAGTTTAATTGGAAAGGTTAACTACCAAATAAAAATCAACTGCTTTAGTAACATACTGCTACTTAGAAATTATGAATTAAACCTAAACTATCCATTTAATGAAACATTGCAAATTATAAAGTCATGGTCATTTGTTACACAGCAAAACTCTATTTCAATACCTAAGCAAGCAAGGCAAAGACAGGCAATGTCAATCAGTTAAGTATCTTGTTTAACAAAAGAAACTCCAGGTGTCTTGTTTATACACATACTAAGCTAATTAAACAGAAAAGGCAATGAATGAAAAACCTGTTTGGTTTAACATCCGCTGAGCACAATCTAAAGACATTGCTACCCATGAGGCATATCTTAGAAAACAAACATCTGCACCTGGAAAACAAAGAAGTCTTTCAAAAGCAGATGTACTCTACCACAGAGCTACATTTTATGTAACCTCTGCTGCACTTCTTTCTGACCAGAAGTACTGTCAGAGCCCTACCTTCTCTTGAGGCTTGCAGCAAAACACTGCTTACAGGAACTCCTCTCTAGTATTTTTCCGTGCCTGAATGTGCAAATTCATCCACATATAGTCTTACTGTCTCTCCCCATTCCTTCTCCCGAGCCAGTATTTGGAAAACATTTCCACTAACATAAGAGTATCTTTTTAATACTCATAAACACAACAGCATGTATGCATTGACTTTCATTTAAACACATCCAGAAAGCACAGTTTCTGGTTTCCATGTCAAAGAACTGAAAACAAAGTGGTCCACCAAAGCTTCAAAAAGGGTTGTTGACTTTTTCCCTTTGTTGTCCTCAAGTAGTAGAAAAAAAAATCCCCAAGTTTCAAGCAATTAGTCTAAAAATCCAATGCAGATGATTCTCTTGCACAAATCTTCTGTCCCATGAAGCACCCATTCTTTTTTAAACAGTGGTCAAATTAGACTGAAGGCTTCACTTGCCTCCCAGGCATGGCTGAATTTCAGAAATGCCTGACTCAAATCACAAAATTTTATCAAGACTGTAAAAGATACAAAATTATTTCAGATAACAAGCACTACCTAAAATGCAAAGAAACGTTGTGCCTTAACAGCCTTAACAGAAGAAAACTTAGCATTCAATTTTCATCATTGTTAATGGATGAAGTTGTCTTCAGCAAAGTGATTGTGCAAAGAGAAAGAAATGAACAAGCACAAACTATTTCTAACATTCCTTTTTCATTATTCCCAAAAATATTCAAACTTCATGTTGTTAAAGTCTATTTTCCCTAGAGGTAGCCCATAAATTGTCTCAGATTTACCCCTCTTTACCATAGAAAGATAGGAAATTGCATGGAAACAATGAATGGAAGTGCACTTTTTATCAGAAAACAACAGGAAGCACTCTGCTTGGTTTACATGCTAGCTCTGTATCTGTATTGGGGCCAAAAGGGAAAAAAACTACATAAAATTTTTATGCCTGCTTAGAGCAAAAAACCCTAAAACACATATAAAAACCATTGTATTTTTAATAAATCAGCATTGGAACTCAACAAACCATCTTACCCACACTACTGCTTTTACTAAAATTGGGTGAATTAAAGATGCCAGAGAAGGAAATCTCAGATTCCATAAAATCAGTTCAGGAGGCAGAGAGAACCATACTTACTTTCATGATCAGCCATACAAGAATTCATCAAAGAGCTTGCACAAAAACACACATGTAAACTTCAGCAATCTGTGCTTTTCTAAGGAAACAAGTCTTCTGAGTCTCTCTCCGCAAAAATACTTATTTAAATTACAAATATGTACTTCAGTTCTTTGCATACCCGTGGGTATTCCTGAAAGTGCTGATACAAGTTCTAATGACTTTCAAACCACTACAGGAGGTGACAGAATCCCATCTCAGGCAGTATCAATAGTATAGATGAATTTACCAGAATATACAGTAATAATAAGTCTGTAGAATGCATACACTAAACTGGGGGGCAAGGGTAAGATTTTTGGCATAGGTGAATTTCTTGTTTGTTTTTCTTTTCTTTTTTTTTTTTTTTTCCCCAGTCCTTTCTTAATCAAAATGATTAAAAGCATCCCATGGCAGTTTTTCAGAATTGCAAGTAGCTGCCACATGACCTTCATTTGGAACTACATAAGCAGCCATCTTTTGCCCAAACATACACAGTGTTACATTGGTTGTCCAAGGGGCACTACCATGCAATGCAAAGGGTTTATATCTTATCTGGTGACTAATGAGAGCAACCTCAATGAGATCAGGAGAGATTTAGAGGTGTCTTGTGTTTACTGGTTCAGGGGGCATCCCAACCACAGAGTTGATAGCTACTCTTGCAATTTAGAAAATTTTCCAATTGCTTTTACTGAATCTATTAGACACTTCACAAACATACCTAAAAAATTACAGTATCACACAATTCTACAAATGATTAACAGATTTTCCTTTAATTCATAACATTAGCATTATTTTTTGATAGGTTATCCAAGCTTCAAAGTAAAAGCATAGCCAAAGTTTCCCTTTTATTTCTTTTATCTGGCCCAAGCTGCTTCCTTTTCTTCACATAGACACACTGAAACTACAGGAGTTCTGATTCTACCCCGTTTTTTACCACCTCTGTGAATTCCTTTCCTTCTTGATAGTTGGTTTTCTTTCCTATCCAACCCCTATTATTCCATTTAACCGTTCCTACCTAGTCCCCTAAGCTTCATCAACACTTGGCATTCACTACAGCTGCATACACAGGGCTCTTCTTTCAATAAAATGTCTTGCTTTTATCTGTCAATTCAATTATCAGCAAGTCATATTTTGGTCTTCAGAGAGGGAACAATGAATTCTGGATGCTGGTGCATATGGATGCATGCACATCAGGAGAGTTAGAGAGGTGATTTCCTTTCCAAAATATCTTTTTGACAGCCACAGAAATGCAGAGTACCAGATGGTACAGCTGTCAGCTCAACAGCAACTTCCTGCTATGATCTTCTGCTTTAACTTTGTCACTGGGCCCATGACTGCATGGGAGCCTTGCCATTAGTGACTAGCCCATCAGAAGAACAGACTAGCAGTCACTGCCTTTAGCCAGTACTGAAGCTTGTGGATTCTGCTTGCAACACCAGACACCCAGTGAAAAGCAGCTGGAGAGGGCTTTTGGTTTGGGGTTTGGTTTTTCCTTCCCCTTAGTTCTGCCTGTCAGAAACTGACATATAGGTGCTTTACTCAAGCATGAAACTTTATAAGGCTTCCCCTTCCTAATCTCAGTTTGCTCATCAGAAACATCACTCCATACTAAAAAAGGGAACATCTGCTCAGTGCTGTGTCTCAGGAAGATCTGATAAACACCGCTGCTGGACGCAGAGCTGGAACGAGAGCAGCAGCATTGAAACACGTGATCCGCATGCTGCCAGCCAGACCAGGACACACTGGGGCTGCTTTTCCCAGCTCCTCGGCTGCAAAGGGATTGAAAATCCTCATCAGTGGACAGGACCCTTCGTAAAATGAAGAAACGTGGCTTTGTTACTCAGGCTTTCAGCTGCAGCAGTTGGCAACCACTTGCCCCAGTCCCATCGAATGCAGTGGGCATCTCAGAAGCAGCAAAAGCCAAAGGGAAGGAGAAAGACTTGAGGAAAGATGGCTCCATAACTGAAAGCATGTCAGCTTTTTCCTAATTAAAAATAACAAGATGACAAGTTCAATTGAAGGCTGAATTCCTGTAACTGACCCTTTAAGGATGAGTTCACTATCACTAAACGTCTCATTGAACAAATCTTGAAAACAGATCCTTATCAAGCACTCAAGCAAAACAAAACTTCTCTCCACAAAACACTTTAAAGCTTCAGTCTTGTCTTGAAAAATACAAAAAGAGATACTTAAAAAGTAAATAAAGAAAAAATGCAAAACTACTGTACTGTTCCACAGCCACCACTCAGTTAAGCAACTGCTTCTTGTCCTCTGCTGTAGAATCAGCAAGGAAATCAATCCTGGAATATGCCCAGCTACAGGTTCCCTCTTCAGACCTCTGAATATTTATTATCTAGTTTGGTTTTAACTAGGAAAGACTCTGTGCTCAAAATTTTTCATGCTTCCAAAGAAGACTAGGAAACACCATGTCGGCCCCAGTGGCAAGGAATGCCCCAAGCCAAGGCAGTTGTGGGCACTGTGACTTCATGCCTGGATATTATTTAAAGCTTGCTCAGAAGCACCAGCCTAGATGCAGGACAGGCCCCCAGGCCATGGTGGCTCTTTAGCAGGTGACAAATACTGTGCCTGGCACCAAGGGCACGGCTCTCAGCTTTACATAGACAGGGGGACACATCATCAGGATGGAGATGGACTCAAGTCCCTCTCAAATCTGTGGGATGGCAGATTTGACAAAGCTATACATACACAGCTATTTCTACCAGTAATGAAGAAACAATAATATTGCAGGTTTATGAGACAGGATCTAACCACAGCCAAACCCAGGGTGCCTCATTCTCTCCACCTTTCTCCTTCCACCAACACTTTCCAGCTAGCTTATGCCTCTTTTGATGCTGATCAAACCTGCCCTCCCCAGGAGCTGATTCAACTCACTAATATGACAAGAAAGTAACCCAGCAATAAAGAGACTAAGCAGGTTTCTGTTGGCCTTTAGTGCATTTGAGAGCAGGAAGGAAGGTTTGGGGAGTACCTAGGCTGGCCTTCACCAAGGGCACTAGAAGAACCTGCACCCCTGTCCCTACTTATGGGCAGCAGGGAGCCTTCAGACTTGATTGTGCTTGGAAACCTCACTGACTGAACGTGAAAAGACCTTCCTAGAAAGAGATAATACTGTTTAGAAAATGTGCTGACTGCACAGATGCAGTTTCCTTTTAGTCCATGATAGGCACAATAGAGACAAAAACTACCACTTTCAAAAGCTCCTCATGCATTTTCACTTTGAATAAATATTTCCATGGTGGAGAACACAAATATGACATTGTGGAGTCACAGCTTGACAACTGCTCTGATTACCAGAAGACTTTGTGCAATACCTCACTACATTCTATGTATCTACATATGTCTATGTGTAAATACTTATGTCTATGCATACATGTTCTCCATAGCTATCTCATCTAGATATTGACAAAACATTCAGTGGAAGTGAGATCAATCACATGTTAGTCATATAAAGGGATTTGTTTCATTTTTGAAGAGCATGCAAGAGACTGTTGTTTTTTAAAATAAAACCTTTTACTGAAGGAATTTAATTTCCTCAGCACTACTAAGCTCACCATTTACAATGACAGGACATGGCAGTCATGACACATGGTCACTTAAAATTGCTTTCCTAATCAGTTTTCCTGTAAGCCCACACTTAACACCTCATATGGAATGCAAAACAAGAGCTATCCCCTTTTTAAGTGGTAACCACATTGCACTTCTGTACTCCCCTTGCCTTCTCCTCTCCACTTCCTGTGTTAAACTCCTGGAAACTGCATTTACAGCAGCACTGCTAAGAAGCACCTTAGATGTATCAGTATAAGACCTGATGTGGGAGAAGTCTAAACTGGTTTAATAATTAAGTGCCGACAATGTCACTTCATTTACATATTTAGGGCCTCGTGGCACAGTTCTTTGGATACCATGAAGTTATTTACTATTGTTGAATTAACATAATGCTTTTTATTCAGAACAAATCATTTTTCAAGGAGACTAAAGGCGCCAATCAAGGCTTTTACCAGCTCAGCTCTCAGTCCAAGTTAGACTTGCCTCTAGCTTTCAGGGTGGGGTAGAAATGCTCTTAAAAAAATGAAAAAGCTAAAAAAGAGGATCAAGAAGTTTTGTTTACTGTTCTGATTAAACAGATTCTGAGCAAATCCTGTCTGGTTTATAGATTCTCATCCTCTCAGGTTACTGCTATAGCATCTCCTTATGGGACAAGCTGTATGTACACAAGATGCTACAGATTTGAAAACCGCTGCAGACAAATTCTTTATGCATTCACCTTGCAAGATCACTGTTCTAGTCGAAGACCTGAAATAACTTACCACACCATACAGAGCCTCACCTACATAACTACTGAAACAGGGTGGTTTGCTAAAACATCACAGAATGTCCAGGGAGAAATTTACAAATATGTAGGTCAATATTAAAACCCAAACAAAAAAAACCCCAAACCATTAATGACCTGAAAATTATTATCTGAAATGTCCAATCCTTTCCTTCAAAAGCAGCAGTATCGTCATTGTAATGCAGCAATGTAGCACCTGTATACATCCAGCACGTGGACATTTGTCTTGAACTTCCAAACACCTGTAAACTACCCAAGATCAGTAACAGCAGCTTTAACCAAGCTCACAGATCCCACAAAGTCCTGAACAAACAACCAAACTCCTGTAATTCTGTCCAGAAGAAGCTTCCAGGCAGAAAATGAACACATGGTGCAAAAGAGCAGACTAAGTCAGGAGGCCATCTATGCTTATAGAGAGTGAATATTAAATACAGATGAAAGCCCAAGTGTTCAAATGTTGATCAAAGTAGGATTAAAGCAAGTTGTTTCTGCATATATTTCAATGCCAGCATTCATTCTACTCAACTGACTGTTGGGGTCATGCCAAAATGATCATCTGCTGCCAGGTACCTGTCTTAAAGACACCAGCCCTTCAGTACAGAGAGGTGATCAATCATATCCATCTTATACAGAGCTAGGGATCAGGAAGACTGAACCACCAGCACAAAATTTGAGTGACCAAAAAGGAATCCAAATTCCTTGCCATGAGTGGGTTTTATTGCGCATGATGACTTGATATGTCGTTTGTTGCCCCAAAGGAGGAGAAAGTTTTCTACAGGAGCAGAACCTCTGACGCGGACTAGCTCTGAAACCATCTAAGCATAAACAGATAAATCTATGGCTTTTTAACCATAAAAAGGCTTAATAAATAAATAAACACCTTCTCATCAGCATTGTCCAGAAGTTTGTCTGCTGGGCACAATATCTGTTCACATCTAGTGCATGTTTTTTCTCATCTTTTGCTGCTAATTCTATACAACTGTCAATATTCAGACAAGTAAATAAAGACATCTTCTCTTCAAGTCAAACACTTTTGGCCTAGCTATGAAAAACAGAAATCACCTTTGTTTTGTCCTTCCCAAACTGGAAGAAATTGATCTTTGCCCTCTCAATAAGGCTGATTCAACAGGATGAGTGAAATACAAGCACAGAGATCAAGTGGCCTCAGAAATCTCTATTTTGAGCATTTACACAAAAAGACTGACCAGAAGCAACAAAACCAGTACCTGAATTTTAACAAGCTCAGTGCTTACACCACAATCTAAACAGAACCTGTTTCCAAAGCACTATGTTACTTATTAAAGTCAGCTGTTCCTCTAATACTGAGGTGTGAAAAACAAGCAACCCACCTTACACTGGACCACAGGCCATTATACCTGTAATGTGTAATGTTGCCATCATCACAGTGAAGTTATCTCGAAGTAAGATTACTTAAACCAGAAATTCCATGTACATAAACCTAGACAAATAGTATTCAGAGTATTTTCAAGAAGTTGAGGATCTGAGATAGTTGAAATGCTTGGCCCCAGTTTCCTAAATACATAACTATCATTTAAAGGGAAACTTAGCACCTAAGATAAATGGTTTGCACTAACATAGCTCCATTGCTATATTTTCCCCTTTTATAACCTGCTAACATTATTAGCACTAATTTATAGGGCAAAAGAAATTTAGCAGCTGAAAAAGTGAGTTTATCCTTAGGCAAATAATTTGGTGGCTTTTAAACAAGACTTCAAATTAACCCTTTTTTACCTAACACAGCAGGTTCTCTTTGAACATTTTACGTGAAAAATGCCACTTAAAGTTTATTTACATCTTCCTTTAAAAAAACCAAACAAAAAAATCATATTGCAGAATACTTAATGGAGGAGAAACTGATGGTGGGAGTGTGTAATCAAGCAACACCTCACCAGAGTGCCACAGTACAGCATATGCTCCATGCCGTGCCTGATCTTCCACTCCCCTCAACCCAGTAGTCCAGCCCTGAAACACAGTAACAGCCACACATGGGAAACAACAGAGAGTCACAGACTTAAGCAGAATTAAAATCTCAGAATTATATAAGAAAAACTGGAAAGATTTCCTCTTGGAATCATAGAAGGATAGAATGGCTTAGGTTGGAAGGGACCTTAAAGACCACATAGTTACAACACCCCTGCCATGGGGGCATAGACATCTCCCACTACTCCAGGTTGATCAATGCCCCATCCAACCAGCCTTGAAAACTGCCAGGGATGGGGCATCCACAGCTTCTCTGGGCAACCTGTTCCAGTGCCTCACCACCCTCACAGTAAAGAGTCTCTTCCATATATCCAACCAAAACTACTTTCAATTTGAACCCATTATTCCTTATTCTGTCGCTACACTTCCTGAATGAAGAGTCCCTCTCTGACTTTCTTGTAGGACCCCCTTCAGATACTTTCAGTCCTCCATGCAACCTTCTCTTCTCCAGGCTGAACAGCCCCAGCTTTCCCAGCGTTTCTTCAGAGGAAGGTGTTCTTATCAACTACATGGCCTCCTCTGGACTTGCTGATGTCTCCAGCCTGTCAGTGTCTCTCTGGATAGCATCCCTTCCCTCCAGTCTGTCAGCCACACCACACAGCTCAGTGTCATCAGTAAAGTTGGCTTAGGGTATACTTTTCCAGGAACTGTGTCCTATCAGTCCTTTCTACACAGGCTGGGAGCCAAAGGCATTTACAGGTACGGAGGAAGCCCTGATGCCTCCTCCTCCTCCCTGCCCTTCCCCACATACCTGTGATAACCATGAACTGTACAACACAGATTGCATACCAGAAATATGTTATTTCCTTCCTTTCCCTCACAGCCTTGGCCTTATACTCTTTCTTTTCACAGCTTCCCATTTCTTTTCTCAAACCCCATCTTCCTTCCTTCAGTGTCTATAGGAAAAGCGACCACAAACTTACTGGTTCACACCACTATCTTGAATATTCATCAAGGTGTACAAGAACACTTTTACTAATCTTTGTTCCATATCTTTTTTCATGATAACCTCTTTGTGGCTGCATCACTTTGGCCCTTGCAATCTGCTCTGCCTGATTCACAAAGCATCCAAGCTTGACTATTCCTTTCTGTATAAACACTGTGTGTCACTAGGTCATCACAGCAGAAGTCCATGTTGCAGGAAGACAAAACACATCATGCTTGTAAACACACAAGTGCTATCTGTTTGACCAGATACTACCAAGTGTGCAATCTCTGTGACACCCAGCCCTGTGAACCTTGTATGGAGCCAATTACAGGTGCAGGGGAAAAAAAGTATATGCACAAAAAAGTTTATAAAAACAGGAGTGCTGCTCTTGAAAAACTGAAAAAGCATTAACATCAGAAAACTACCTAGATTTTTGGGTGACAGATTTTATTTTTTATAACCTTACTTTAATTAAATACTACCTGTGCTTGTGGTGAGCTTTTTCAATTAAAAAAGTTACTTTCTTGGAATGCATCCTGTAGCTATGTTGCGGCCTTCAAATCAAGAAATTTTTTTCTTATAGGGGTTATTCTTTCAACCCAAAATTGAATTTTAGGCCCCTTCTTGTGCCTAGGTGCAATAGCATTACAAAAGAAACCCACAACCAGTAATACAACAATAAAGAATAGTTCTTTCTTACGTTAGAAATTATTTGCTAGTTAAAATGCATTTTATATGCACCCAGTTTTTAATTAAAAGATAATTTGGGGGTTATGTGAGCATTTCAATATTTCTTTCCCCCTTCTACACTGGGAAGTTCTGTAGGAATTCCTTTTTTCTTTTTAAACTTTGGGTTTGGGTAGTTGGCTCTATTAAAATAAGGAAAGTCTGAAGAGCATTACCCATACAAAGAGTTGAAGGTCACTATCCAACTGTGCTCATTAGCTCATTATATGGTCTAATCTAGTAATGTGTTTTCTTCCTGGATGTGATAATTAGCATGTGTTTCTTTGTTTCTAACAAAAACATGGAGATACTGGAATCTTTTAAGGAAACAGTGAATCATTTTAGAAGGCTGTGTGCAATAAGAGTCAAAGTTAAGACCCTTCCCAGATCTTATAATTTCATGGCCTCCACTTCCCAAAGCAATCTGCTCTTGGATCCTTGCTTTTAGGAAAATAGCTCCTAAAAACATATGAGTACCAATAAACTGAAATTTTCTGGTGAGAAACATCTCAATATACACATTTAGAAAATGAAAATTCATTCTAAATAAGCCACAAAATCCACAGAGAGACTATGTATTTCCCTTTCCACAGAGGACTGAAATCATAGTAATATACTCACAGCTTAATCAAGTTAGGGCCAGTATGTATACTGTAACACAGCCAAGTCCTGAAATCATTACCTTAAACCCAGCATACATGCTGAAGACTTTAGCAGCACACACTGCCTTAAACTCCCAACAAAATTGGGAGATTCTTGCAGGGATGTTGGGGTTCTATTGTCTCACAGGGCCAAGCTTCTAGTCCTTAATCAGGCAAGAATCCAGATGAGGTCCATGGAAGATTTGCCAGAGAAAGGACTAAATGGAGAGTGAGAAAGATGATTCTAAACAAGACAGAAGCAGATCTTTATACAGAGCAGAGCTTGCATATTGTATGCCTGATTCATTGGCAGTAATTTAGCTCATGCAGATGGCAGCCACATGGAAAAAGATTTGGCCGTATATATCCTATACTTGCGCCTCATCCTCACTGAAAAGAAAAAGGCCTATCAGCAGACAGGTTATTTTCTGCCCACCAGAAATAAAACAAACCCCACACCAAACCAAAATCATTCTCAATGAAAAAGTAAAATTGTTCACTTAGGAAAGGTCTCTCAAAAGGCCATCTGCAACATCAGAGCTCTGAAATTAATCACTCACTCATGTATCTCTTTCCATTCCCCCTGAGGTAAAGTACTGTTTAAGGAGTTTCTTACTAAATGCCACCACTCACTCATCTCCCTTGCTATCTGGGCAACAACCGACACTTCACTCACTACAGCCCTTCTTCCCTGCCAAAACATCAAAATATTTTCTCCTCCTTGACTTCCTTTTGCTCATTTCTTCCCTCATTAAGCACATGCCTGTTGTGTTATCCTACAGGATTTCCCCTCACATAGTTCTACAAGGACAACTGAAGAAACACAGAGATGCTTTAACAAGAGTTAACAGATTCCACATTTTCTTAATGTACTGCCCAGCTGCTTGTTAGCTGTAACCAGAAGGAGCACGCACATCAGCGGTTAACTGCTAAATTCATTTTCAAAACTAATAAGAAGCTGAAAACAATTCAAGCTCTGGACACGAGTACAGTGTATACTCCCAGGCGAGCAGCAGATATAAAAAGGAGAACTGAGATGGCCTCCATATGAAATCACAATGGCCCTTCTCCTCAAATAATCTTTTATTAACTTTTTTTTTAAGGGAAGTTGGGGAAAGGAGTTTTAACTCAGGAAATAAGTCATTTATGCCCAATGCTAACATAGCCTTTATAAGCATGCATCTTCAAATGATTGCTGCATGGAAAAAAGTCTCAGGGAACCTCAAAGCCGATTCAGGTTTCACAAAAATATAAAATGTTCAACACACATCTGAAGTACTTCCCTTTCAGAGACCCCACAGGTGTAGAAATCCATCTCTCCGTATGGCAAAGGTTCAGCTCCCATTTAAGGGCTTGCACGAAGGAAGCATGAGCCCCCATGACGCTACAGACAGCAGGGAACACATGGAGGACCCGACACTGATGATGGAGTACAATTCCTTGTCTTTTCCAGTACAGACAACTCCTATTGCTCCTTCTTCAACAAGCAAACAACCAAGACTTCGGGGAAAAAAAACAACAGGTACATTCTGTAAAATCTAACCACAAAATGCTAACTAAATGTACAAGTGCAAGATCACAGAAGTGGGAAACCTTCCAGTGAGACTTTCAAAGTGACTTGGAAACACCTAGAACAGCATTATTTGTTTTCAAGTGCAATCATTAAAGGATAGTGTTATTCAGAAAACAGTCACAATGTTCCGGAACTTACTAAATGTAAAATAACTTTGCAGTGCAGTCAGCAGTCTGAGGGGCCTCATACACAATTTGCAAGCTTTCAAACAGTCCCCCAGAAAGGTGGGGGAATGAGTAATCTCTCTTCCTGCTGAACATTTAAAGTACACATAAAAGCTATCATTGAGTCAGCACTTGGTGGTGGCAATTCATCAGGTTTGCTGGAATTTTTAACAGCCTAAAAGTGGCCACTGCTATGCATCTTCCATGCCCTGTGTTTTGGTTTTTTGGTTTTTTTTTTTTTGTTGTTGTTTTGTTTTTTTTAATTACTACTATTATTTTTGTAGATGAAAATACCATATAAGCAAACCATTTCAGCATATTTGTAATCAGGAGGTAACATCAGGTTTTGATTTTGGGGAAAAAACAAGAGCCAGGGACTGAAAAAACAATGTTTAAAAGTGGCATCTTAATACAAACAAAAAAAACAAGCAAAGAACCTAATGCAGGGCCCAGTTAAACTACATGGTTGGGTAGAGTTTAACAAGATCAAATGTTTCAGGCTTCCCCTTGTTTATGTTGTAAGCATAACACACTGACTGTGAAGGATTCCAGTTCAGAGTCCAGAGAAGGACTGCTGCCTCTCATTTATTGAGCAGTCTTCACAAGGGAAGTATAGAAGTTTCAAAATTGCATTGTACAGTGGTACATTTCCTTTTTGTAATGTATTGCATATCACTGTGGGAAACCAGTTGACAAAGCCATGTTATGGGTAGAGTTACATAAGTTACATGAACCAAAAATAGTGCTTCTGTCAGCTTTTTCATGTACTTTTGGGTAAGGACATAGAGCTGTGCCAGTAAATCAAACTGGTTTTTTGCCATATATTCCAATTCTGACAGGCTGTTTTACTTTGTGGTTATGTCCGGCTGTGCCACCAGGTGAACCGCAGATCAAGCTACTCAAAGTACTTGAACAATACTTCACTACTCTACTTCTGTAAGAGGAAATTAATTTTTGACCTAGTACAAACATGATATGCTGCAAAAAAGGGAGGCTCCACTACTCCTGCCACACACTTTCAAGGGCCCCTTATTTGCTCCAGCAATCATGAAGCTTCAGAGAAAACCAGCCACTTCTAGGACTTGAAAAGCTCTCAGTAAGCACACAGGAGCCTGGCTGAAACGTATTCTTCCCATCAGTGGACCAGTGGTTTGGATTCACTGAATGGAATGGAAGTTAATACCCATTCTTTCACTAATACATCATAAGAATTGTGATAGCTTACTGGCCATAAAATGCAGAGGTAAGCTTAACATTACACGGCAAGGCAAGTTACTTGGAGAAGTGTAAGCCTGAGTGTATCCTGCTTT
The DNA here is from genome assembly GCA_013401135.1 of Cettia cetti. Classification (NCBI taxonomy): domain Eukaryota; kingdom Metazoa; phylum Chordata; class Aves; order Passeriformes; family Sylviidae; genus Cettia; species Cettia cetti. The sequence goes on from VZUI01009597.1 coordinate 69,636, forward strand.
AGAAAAGCCACCACCCCCTACTAACCAACTGAAGAAGGAATCAACATTTTCTAATTGGATACAAACAGCTGAGTAAGAAACATCTCCACTCCCTGCCCCGAGGACAGCACAGACCTGACTCAAGAGTCCAGGCAGAGCAGTCCCACGACTCCAGCCCTACATCACCAGTGCCACAAGCTGGGCTGGAAAAGAACCAAGTTCTTGTTGAGGACAAACAACCTTTTCTCTGGATAACAAGGCTACAGTAACAAATTGAATAGATTCAGAAATACAGCACAGAAGTGTACTTTCATGTACTGATTCTCTAATTGTGCTTACTATCACCCATTAACAGTTTAGTTAATCCCCTTGGACAGTTTACTGCAGTTTTCATTCACTGCAAATGCAGAGAGACCCCATATGTCACCCACTACACACTGTTCAGCCGTTGTATGAAAAAAATGTTTATCTTTAAAGCTTCCAATGTAACTGCACTGTTGTATTTAAATGTTCTTTGAGATCATCCAGGATATTACCAAGATGCTTGTTTAAAAAATCTCTTCCAGCTGTTCTGTGTGTATATTAGGAGCATTACAAAGGCATCAAATACTCATTAGCAATGAGATCATCCTAACCAAAAAAAAACATACTAATACACATCTTGGATACAAACAATTGCAGTGAGATATTGAACACAGGAGGGAGAACATAGCCCTAGGTAAAGAGGGGAGCAGAGAGCATCACACTCATTGCAGGGTCCCACCAAAAGTAAGTAATAGCAGGATTTCCTTCGCTGGCACAACAGCCCTTTGACAGCAGGTTCTCAGTAAATCTCCCTCCAACTCCACCAGCCATGGCCTAGTTAACAAAATAGCACAGAGGACCTAACAAGAAGCAGCATTACAGAAAAAGCAAATAAACTCATGTGTCATCAATGGAGAAGGAAGGCCAAAAGACTTCAGACCAGAACACAAGTTTTGTAATCACTTCAGGACACGTACCCTAGTATTAAATCCATTAAGAAGGAGGACCTGTGCTACACCATCTTCAAATTTCTGCCATTAAATCCTCTTAGAGACATAATGCTATACAACTATCAGGATCAGACACCTGCTGACTGGTTTAGAATGGGATTAAAGGGAAGAAGACAGCAACTCTGCATAAAGTTATGGTCTCAATATGAACCCATTCTGTCTGCAGCACTTGTAGCCCATCAAGCAGCAAACAATCTTCAAAAAAGCAACAGGTATCACCAGGGAGCACAGGGACACCAGTATACAGGCTGACTCCTTCCAAAAATTTAAGGAAAGAAACTGGAACAAGAAAACACAGACATCAGAACTGAATCAACTTAATTAGTTCAGTCAACTGGTACCAAAAATGTTGATTACTCCAATTAAATTACTTCAGTCCACTAGGCCAAAAAAGCACTGATTCATTGCTCAAAAATCCTCCTGGATAAATCCTGATTTCACTCCACTTTTTCTTTGAGCAATCTTGTCAAATCATAGACAGTTACACGAATGCTTGACCTATAAAACCATTTGAGGTGCATTATTATTTCTCTGGAGCAAGAGGGAAGATACATTCTAGGACTACTCAAGGCAGGAAAAGAAAACAGAGGAGTTGAAAATGGAGGAGTTCTTTGTTAGCAATTCACTTGAAATGTTTTAGACAATATTTTTGGTTAATCCTTTACATAGTGCTTGTGTAATGTTGAAACAAACTGAAGAATAAGCTGGTTTGGTTTTCTCCATACAAGAAGATTTTAACACCACCATTAAGCAGTTCAATACTCAGAACTGTTTCATTAGAATTCTTTTCTCCTGAATCATATCAATAAAGTTGAAGTTCAGTCTAGTATTTATAAGAGCTGACTTAGAGGGTTCTTGCTGCAAACATACCTTTGAGATCCAGTAAATGTATCAGAGACCTAGAATTAAGGAACTTTTTAAAAATTGTTTTATTCAACATCAACAATCACAAAGTCCCAAACATTATTTTATCTTGGGCATGAAATTGCTGGAAAATCCCCTAGCTTTGCTAATTAAAAAAAATAAAATAAAATTCAAGAGAACACAAGTAACAAACCGGATCTTTTTCAGGGTTGCTTTTATTTTTCTGTTACTGGCATAAAGCATTCCTTTTTCTGACTTTTCAGTTACTTTTTTTCCTAGGTAAAAAAACCATTACTAATGTCAGATAACTGGCCTTTTAACAGAAGGCACTACAGAAGCATTCGTCAAGTATTACAATTAACACAATTGTAATCTTCAGCAAAACCTCTAAGACCTTCCTATGATGCATACTTGAGCTGTCTTACATCCATCTGTGATGGTAAATGTGATCACAGAGTTCAAACATTAGCTCTGGGAGAATGAAAATGAGTGCAGTGAACATTATGGCCATGAGCACCATTTTAGCAAGAAAAAAACCTACTACTGGCCTAGTTCCAAAAAACAACTGAGACAAGTAATTTCCAAAGTAATCTCTGAAGAGTTCTCCTGCCAATTTACTCAAATACTATTACTTTTTCAGCTTCAAGGTGAAAATATCCCACAGAAAAATTAATTACCGCTTTGAACTCATTAGTGCTATAAAGGAAAATTTAGCCAGACTGACCTAACATTTCAAAGCAGAAGACATAGAAATCTGGCAAGTTTTACAAATTATGTAGTTTAACAAATAGCATCTCCAAAGTCAAAGTCTATCCTAATGCAGGAAACTGAAGCAACACACTAACTTCTATCCTGTTGCTCAAACCATGCATGGGATTCAATGCAGTTCTATCTTCTGTTGTAAGCTGTCTTACTTGATGCAATGATGCAAGAAGAGAGTCACATTTCACCTGAAAATCATTTTTGGTACAGTCTCAGATTTCCCACTTCCTTGCTTTGGTATGACTGATTCTACTTCCTGCAAACATAGCGATTTTTTTGTTAAATTTAAATAAGGATGGCAGGGAGAGCCAAAGAAGTAACTCCATGAGTTAAATTATGATGTTCTGTAAAGTGTCTTATCAATGACTTGCCAAAACATCGACCACCTTGTTCCTTATCAGAAATCACAACAAACCTCTGCAGTTCAGCATCCATGAGTCTAAAAACAAGCAAAATAGGCAAAAAGTCTGACAGTCACTTTAATAAAAGCTTTGCCATTTTTATACTCCAAAAAGAGCAGGGGGAGGTTCTGAAGAACTACCAAAATAACAGCAGTTAGCAAAAACGTGATCCATGTGACTTTAAAGCCCTTACCTTGGCTCTTCAAACTGCATGGAAGATGCCAGGGTTAACACATCTGTTTTACATACCAAGTGACCAATACTGAGAGATGAAATAACTCATGGGGAGATCACAAAGAAAGTCACAAACCCAGATACGATCCTTTGATGTTACAGTCAAAAACAGAGGCTCATAGATTGGCCCTATGCATTTAACACAGCTATGGCCATCGAGCACGGGGACCAAATAAGGAGAACAGGTCCAGCTGCTGGTCCAGCATCCCTGTGCTCTCCTTCAGGAGTCCCTGCTCATGGCTAAGCCACAGCTGGAAGGAACTGCTCTGACAGCCCATAACTCGCTCCACCCTCTCCCAAAGGTCCTTCAGACACAGGCATGTACATTCAGTCACCACAGAGGAGGGACACACACATCACGTCACACAGGGCTGCTGTGCCTTGGCTGTGTGGAGAGTGCACGTCATTCCACGGGCAGGAGAGGACTCCACCATGGTCCTCAGACACAGCAGCAGCACCCACCCAGCTGTGCCCTGAGGCACAGGGAGCTTTTTTGCTATAGAGCAGATGTTTCTTCCAAGGAGCAACCAAATTGGCCATTTGGACTAAACACACACGCACCGATATATAAAATGTGTGACCACTGCTTTTAAAGTTCTTAACCTTCTGCAGATTTCCTTAAAGCAACTCCGAATCTGCAAACTGAACTATGCTAAGCTACTTCAGCAATAGCTACATTTTCAAATAACCTTTTCACCTTTATCCACTTTCATACAATTCTTGAAGCCTCAAGAATCACCAAGGCATTATGACTAAGCGTCCAGTTACTCCTCCCTGATTTTTACACATTAATTAAAGGCAAGCATTCCTGTGAAGGAAAAAAATTCATTTTGACATAGTAGCTAGAATCAAAATTTGAGGAGCATGTCCTACCTAGTAGGAATTAGGTATTACTGCTCCATTCACATTAAAATTAATTTTAAAAAAATTATTTCATCCAAAATAAATTGCATGCATCATCCTTTCCAGACACAAGGCAAATTTGGTGATCTAGGAAATGAAGGGGAAAAAAAAGGAAAATGAGGGAAAATGGGAAAATCACCATAAAAATAAATTGTTCACTCACTCTTGACTCCAACTGTTAAGAAAAAAACATTCATTTAAAATTCAAAAAGAAAACAACAAAAAAAACACCAAATGCCACCACCAAAACACCAAACCTGTTTCAAATGAAAGCACACTTTTTGCTGAAGAGAAAACAGAAACCTTAAATATGTTTCCACCACCCAGCCCCATTTTCCTTTGTTACTTCTTCACTGCACTACTTCAATGAGAGTAATGACATTTTCAGTTTAGTTATTTCCATCACTGACAGGTAAAATCCCTCTTTTATTAAATGCCTATTAGTAAGTCTCACAGTGTGGAAGCTGCCAAAAAAAAGGAACAATAGCTCCATCTTTTATAAAGTACACTTATGAAGAAAAGCACATTGTGCTTAAAGCAGCTGCACTTCATGGCATTACTTTGTCACCTGGGGTAAAAATTTATTCTTGGTGAAATTCCATTGACTTAAAGCAAGTTTGCACCAAAGACGAATCCAACTCAATGCCTTCAGGTAATGAAACATGGTAGTCTTTGTGCTAAATATATTTTTTTTTCACTCCAAATTCATCTCTTCTATGACTTAGAGCCTAAGGGACTTTAGTTCTTTTTGTCATGAGCCACAGAGGATGAAATTATTTCTCTTCCTTGAAAAGGCATGTATCTAGTCCCTGTATTTTCTCTACAGTCTAACATCACCAGTAGTAAAATAATGGCATCACAAAATAATGGCATATGCAAGTGTATTTCAGTGGAAGGAGCTTATAAAAGAAATTTCCAGAAATTCAATACAATTTTCATGTGAAAACAGCAATTGTTTTTCTAATAGCAGATGCTTCCTTTGTTGTTGAGAGACTCCAGGATCACATTTGGGAATGCTGGGTGTAGGGTGCTACAGCACATGAAGTCTAATCTTTAACTAAATATGCCCTTTTCACTTTTTTATTAATTTAAGGGGTCAAGGGTTCACATTATTTATAAGACAAGTGACAGCTGGAAAAGCTAAGAAAGAGTTAATAAGGGCCGGCAATACTGAAAGGATATTAAAAGATGTACAAGAAAAACCTCAAATCCCAATTCCCTTCAGAAAACAAAAGAATTATTTTTAGCAAAGTATTTATAAAATAATTATGAGAAGCTTAGAACTTGTTGAAGACAAGTTTCTCTTTTTAAAAAATTGAATAAATTTCCTTACAAAGACAAGGATTAATGCCATTCCCCATTCTGTTCTATAAAATTTTTCTCAAAACTACTTTTCATCAGTGGAATACTTCCCTCCAGAGACCCTCAGTAATGCTGCCACTTGCTGCAGCTATGCAATTCCAGTACTGCATTATGGACTTCATATTTCTTAGGATTCCTTTGGCATCACCCATAGTCAGTTTTAATCAAAGAACCAGATTTAGTGATAAATGCTCAGCTTCAGCAAATACTTCAATATACACTCGGCTGTTCCGCTGAATCAGGACCCACAATCCCACATCCTACTGCTCCACATGGGTGCAGAATTCTGCTGAAATTCAACTGCTTTTAGCTTGAGAGCTTTGCTGATACAGGAAAAATGAAGTCTGCTCAGTTCAAGCCATTCCAAGTCTGTGATACAATTACCTCTTTGAAAATACATAACCCTTCTCTGTATCCTGACTCTCTAAATTCTTCACAATTTTTGTGTGGGTTTGGAAGATAAGAAAATACTATTTATGTATAAAACTCATAGAAATAGCACAGGATTTGACTCAATTCAGTTGCTGAAAGACAGACAGATGACCAGATTAAAAATGTAATTTACAAAGGAATAGATCATCATGCAGCACAAGATTGCCAAAGAAACTAAAGTTAGGGGGACACACAGATTTAGTACAGCTTCCCAGTTTTAATCAGTTTTTGTATTTAAAGTGCTCACTTAAAGCAATTTACTTCTTGAAAGGTATTATGTTTTCTGTAAAATGAAAATTAACACTTTTAATATATATTTTGATGTCTCAAAGTTATGTCACAGAGCTCATTGACATAAAGTTAGGAATTCATCATTTGATTCAGATATCAGATAAACATGGTATTAAGATATTTCAAATCACCATCAGGGTGCTGAAGGAATAAAAAAATTAGAACAGTTTCCACTCTAATAGCCAGCCACTGGTTTCTCAATAGTATTTCTCAGAACTGAGAGCATGTTAGCATCCCCTGAAGAGCATGGGTATTCCTTTGCAGCCCCTGCAGGAGGGCTTGCAGCCTTTCCAACAAGGCACAGCACATGAAGCAGCCCTCTGCTCCTCTCATTTGCTGAGACTGCAAATGTTCAAATGTTCTGAGCGCTGGTTCATCTCATCCTCAAAAGTCTGAACACCCGGACCATAAATGGATAGGAATAGGTGATTTTACAAGGGAGGCAGAAGTCAGCTGATGTGAGAAAGAAGTGAAGGGAAAGGGAGGTAGAGAGTGAAATCCTCATCAATTTAAAAGTTGCAACCAGCCTGTGCGTTACTTCAGTCCTAAGAGTTCAAGATCCAACCTCTGTCCCATCCTCTAAACACAATTTAAACAAACAAAAAACTCTACACCTCTGGCAACAAATACTTTGGGGAAAAAAAAAAACAAAACTACAGTCTAATTACATCTGGGAAATATCCAGCAAATACTGTTTAAAATGGACTGTTACTGTGTAACTCCCAGTATTAATTTCTATTTTTTTTTTTTTTTAGATCATGTCTTTGACCGTCCAGTGGAAGGGGTTTTTTTATTATGCTTTGAAGAATCATATATTGCTTTTGGAAACAAAGCATTCAAGGTCGGGGAAGTTCATATTTTAAAAAAAAAAAGAAGAAAAAGTAGATGTCATGACAAGGCCTGTTTCTTCCTGTTGTCCTGCTTATTAATGTGGCACCCATCACCACCACATCTGGGGGGCACAGATCCAGAAGATACATGAGCTTGCAAGTGAATAGTCTTACTGAAAATGAAGCACACATGCTCTGAACAATGTAAGATTACCTATAAGAACAAGTATGTAAAAAGAAAGAAAAAACAGCTAGGATTACAATAGAGTGGAGAACCAGGGAATAAAGAGCTTTTGGAAGAAAACCAAAAGACCTAACATAAGCAGATAAACCAGTAACCTCAGTATTAGAGAAAGTAGGTAAATTTTTCAATATCTAACTCTTACAGGGTCTTCATCTGCCTGACCACAACCATGAAACTCTGTCATAAGGAGAGAGGTCTACAAGACAAGCACAGGCAGTGCTAAATATCAGGGGGTTTGAAGGAAAGTGAACATGGCTCCATGGGCAAATTCTGGTTGGTATCAAATGCCACAGCTGTGCTGCTTTCTCAGCAGCAGGAATGATTTACACCAACAGAGGATCCACCCCAGAGGCTGGAATGAGATCCTTTGGTGAGTGTAGATCCATAGGCTATATCACCCTTCTGTCTTCTTTCCAGCTGAATAGTAGTGCAGGAAAGAAAAAAGGAAAAATAGAAGTTCAAGTCAAAAAATGTTCCCATTCCTTCACAGAAGGACCTGTCTTGTTGAAGGTTTGGCCCTCAAGGTCTACAGCAGATATGCATTTCAGTTGTCCTCTAAGACATTTTATTAAGACATGCATCATGCACCAAATTGCCCTAATTTGCCAGCAAGTAAAATAAATATGTTCCAACCTTTGATATAAGCTACATTAGGGCAATATTTTTGCTCCAAGATTACAAAGCCAGACTAATTTAAGAGGTTATCCAAGGCCTGGATAACTGTGTGCAGTTCTGCATGTTTGTGTGGAGTTCCTACTACAGGTTGCCAGACCTTCATTTAATCCCACTTCAAAAACTTAATTCCTTCAGTCAGGCAAATATCTTGCCAGCAGTTTTTCTCTCCATCCTGCCTTGGACTTTCCATTAAGTAGAAAAATCTCAGAGCAATCAAGGGGGTTTTTGCAGTCTTTTTTCTGTCCAGTTAAAGCTGTATAAATAAAAGCTTACAAGAAATCCATGCACAAGACGAAAGCAAATCAGATTCAGATAAGCATTTAGCTACATACATCCAGGTAGTATGAGGAGTTAGAAAAACAGGCAAATATTCTTTGAATATTTATACAAACCATTTTCAATGCAGTTAGTGAGGTGCAATCATTAAGCTATTAGCTTGAAAAACATGCAGGTCTGTGACTCATCTTTGACCATCCATTTCTGTGAATCATGTCATGTAACTCGAGGGTTTTGGGGGGTTTTTGATGTATTTAACAAGCTAGTACCTTCAAGAGCAAGAATAGAAAAAAAAGAAACCAAACAAAACAGATTCTGTTCAGAAGCCCACTTATACCTGAAAATACAAGAATGCTGAAGCTATTATTATGTCAGCAAATCACCCCCCAAACCAGTAGCAGCAGTTTCACTGTAGGACTGGAAAATAAAAGAAAGGTGTGCTCTGCTACAGCGGCCTCACTTCTTCAGAAACAAACAGAAGGCTGGAAAAAAGGTTCAAATGTACAAAAATCAATACCCTAAGGAGGTGGCATGCTGCCCCCTGCCTCCCCCAGGCTCCACCACAAGCAAAGGATTTTATTTATACTTCTTAACTTTATTTAGATTTCTAGTTCTATTTATACTACCGCATTAGTTGTTCAAGACTGCAAAAGCACGGGTTCTGTACGCTGGCAATGAGGAGCCCAGCCTGCAGTGCCCGGCCAGCACGCTGACCAGGGCTCTGCCAGCTTTTCACATGACTGGAATGAGTGGTTTGCTCCCACCTGTTTTCACCTAGACACAAACTCCCTGCATTTAAAGTATAACTGTTTGCACTAAAAAACTCTCAAGATCTCAAGATGCAAAACCTCTATCTAAATAACCTTCAGAGAGCTGTCCTTCTTCAGGTTTAATTATATCTGCCTGACATCTCTTTCCTCTTCATCACAGTCCATTGGTTTCTGCTCTTATCTTACTGTACTCATTATACTCTGTAAAGGACATTATCTAGTTGTTCTCATTAAGAATTTATTGAAAAAATTAAAAAGCATGGAAGAAGAGCAAAATATACAGGCAGGTACAGCCAGAAACCACAAAGACAGTGCTTCCTCACCTTCTCCTAAAACTGTGACCCTTCCTACTCCCTTTAGCTAATTTCCTCCCAAACAGAGAGAGGGAAAATCAGTCTCCAAGAAAGACAGAATTCAAAACTAGCCCTCCTCCAAGCAGGGTGCTGGACTAGATTTCCAGAGGTCCCTTCCAGCCAAAATAATTCTGTGACGCTACTTATGAATAAGCATCTGATTGAATCCAAAGCTTTTTAAGAGTTTGTTTCAAGAATATCTGCCAGAGGAGAAAACAGAACTGGGGAGTAAAACCAAAAAATCCACAATGAATTTCAAGACAGACATGTTATGTTTTCTGAACACTGAATAACTTTCTAATAGTAGTACTGTTTGATAGCACTTTTAAATCAGTGGGTTTTAACTAAAGCTGGCGTTAAGAGGTTAGCTGACTTGATAGGCAAGCATTCTCCTCAGCTGCAAAACAGAACTATGGTTGTGATCAATTAAAAAAAGCTTTTCTTTTCTGCACTGGCACTTCCTTTTAAAGTAGATTTTTACACATCTAGAATAATACAGATTTGCTCCAAGTAATGGCTCTTCTCAGCCAAGAGCAGCATTGATGTCCTCAGCTCGAGCCACAGATACACTCAGACACACCCTGCATTGCTGAAAGTCTGTCTGTAATGAAGCTATTGCAAAATGTCAGCATCATGTACTATTAAACAATCAAAATTACTAATGCTGGATGGATGCCTTCAAGGAGGTCAAACCCAGAGAAAGTCCCACAAGGCTTGAGGGCTTGAAATAACATAATTTTCCATGCTGAAGATGAAATGAAGCCAAATTGTAACACATTTAATTGCTCAGCCCTGTCTCTTCCAAAGTTGGTCATCTTTTCCATAGTGAGGACATCTCAGATTTAAGCAAGCCATCTGTCCACTGTCCACTTTTCCCACTGTCTCATTTGGACTCACTGTATATCCACTTGGCCTCTTCTCCAAAGACCCAAGCTGTACACAGCCTGGACACATAAGAGGCTTCTCCTTGCAACCACAGAAAGAACTTTGACAAACAAACATCCTGAGTAGAATCACTTGAGTGCTTGAAGAAACTACAGAATAAACTAGGTACTTGAACTACACAGATCTTTCCTTTCTCTGTCACAAGTTGTTGCAACATACTGTTTTAAAAATCCCCAGCTAGGCCAAGATGTGGGACAGGAACAATCCCCTTAAATGGTGATGCATGCTCCTAACCTACAAGGACTCCATTAACACTGACAGCTGATGGTAAAAGGTTTTTACCATCATCACTAATGGTTGACTATAAACCAGGTTAGACAACTGCCAGGAATGACCGAGGTGAGGTTTATCCCAATATGACAGGAAGGATGGACAGACTCAGTGACCTATTAAGAACCTTTCTCAGATTTTGTCAGACATATCTTTTATAAATAATTGGGGCTTAATTTCAGATTTTAGGTCTTGGAGGCAGCATGGAGCTGAGCTGGCACACCCTTTCAGCCCAGCTCTGTAGAGACTCTAGCAGCCTCAGCTTCACCAGCCCAATCCTGCACCTGGGGAAATAAATCCAGCCTCTTGGCAGAGGCAGTAGTTCACCATGCTGGCAGAGCTACCCTGCTTCCACTCCCAAAGGCCTCCATATCAACCCTCCCCTTTATAATACACATGCACCATGCAATTTTTAAAAATAAATAGGTAAATAACCTAAATAATTTACATTACTACTTCAGTTCTTAAATTATTTTAAGGGTAAACATAGATGCAAGAAACATTCTTATAGGAACAGCCTTGTTTCTCACATCATATACAATGCCATTATGATCACAATAGTTTTATAGAAAACCTAGACGTAAACTTTAGCTGACCTACTTTCTTCAGCATGAAAAAGTATTTCTGATCAACAATTCTAAATATGCACAACCAGTTACACTGAATGCATGATTTGCATAATATCACCTACCTGCAGCTGCAAAGCACAAAACCATCAAAGCAAACACTGATGTCACACAACTTGACGACATTTTTGTAAATGCTGTATCTTCTCAAATCAACTTGTTTTGTGGCTCTTCATGTAGATTTGCTTCCTTTGAAATTTGTGGTATGCTTTGAAATCAGATCTTCTGGACTTTTAATTGCCTACAGAAAGAAGTAAAAATAAATATTAATACAAATACAACTTACAGAAATTTTATTAGATATTTAAAATTATCTCTCTTGTAAGAAGAGACACAAAACTCTTACTTAAAGGATTAGTAGGGGACTGCATTTTATATTGCCAGATACCCTAGGTACCAACAACCTAGTACTCTTCCCCCTGTATTTCAGTACTTCTTTGCAGATGTTGCTCCCTTATATTATACATTATGCAAGTTAGGATCTGCTTGGAAGTGAAGACCCAGAGTCCTTTTCGTCAGCCAATACCAAAGTCCCACTGAAGCCTGGCAATGGTACCCGCACACTCAGACATGTTTATTTTAAGTAATCAGACTTTCTCTAGGGAATATAAACGTTTGCTTAGTTATCTGCTGCTACCTTTATTATAGCATGGAGAAATGTTTGACATGTACGCCAGCTGGTTCACAGGTAACTCGATAAATTGAACTCATCATTTCTCAGTATGACAAAATCTGAAAAGTTTTCAATGCCACTTGACACTATATATAAACATAAACATGTTCAAAATCTTTATTTTAAGAGATTTCAAGACATGATATACCAGGTCAGTTAACCAACTCTAGCGTGCTACAATAATAAATGACAATACAGCTGATGCCTGCAAGCCTTATAAACATTGAAAATTTTGACCCCAGAATGCATGCTGCAGATTTTGCAGGGGAAACACTCAAGCAGATCCACAATATCCTCTTCCACCTTTTTTTAACTCTATCCTCAGTCATCTAGATGTCTAGAATAAGAATACAGACCAAGAAGGTAAAGAACCAGAATGTTGATACTGTGCCTTTGGAAGCAGATGCAGATGGCGCCTTGGCAACCACTAACACTCCCTATAAAGCAATGCAAGAAATTACAACCCCCCCCTCATGGGGGTAAGTGATAGCAAAATGCTGAGTCCGGATCAAAAAATCTAAACGGTGGCAATATGAATACCATTTAAAATGTTCTTGCTGACATTAAAGTGGAATGAAGTACAAGGACAAAAGGCCAGATTGTGTTATAAAGTGTGTGCCATGCTGTGCACCAGCCAAAGTTTGCTCAACCAAAACCTGCACCTAGACCAGCACTTCCAGAGCAGCACCCCTGGGGCTAAGAGGAAACTCCAGAAACTCCTCAGCAGCATTTCTGCACGGGTTATTTGTGGGGACAGCACTGCCCTCTGTGCAGGGAGCTGTATCTACTCACCTGAAAGGGCTATCATGGCCCAAGGCCAGAACTCCAGCCTCCTACACATTCTTCACTCAGCACCCAGCCCCTGGAACCTCCAACTGCTCTTGGCAGTGCCCCAGATCTCAGTGAGGAGTGGGAGGAAAGCCCAGGAGCAGCTCTGCAGGCTGCTGGGATCACCCAGGCACACACTTCTGCAGGACAGCAATGTATGGGGCCTGCAAGGAGCCTACTATGTGTCACAACATGGAGGTTCATGCAGTTCCTTTTCAAGCACAGTGTCCTACATAAAATGCACTTTTGGCAAAATGGCAAGACATGACAAATACTGAGCATTATTTGGGAAGTCAAATATAAACTGGAATAATTTGCTGCTATTTCTCTAGATGAAAAGAAACATAACTCTACCTGATGACAGCATTTGGTTGCTAGTTCAATTTTTAAATGCCGCCATAAAGAAAAATTATCAAAAAGAGTAATGAGGTTTCTAGCCAGTGTTATTGAAAGAAGGCCATCATAATGTTCTGCAAGATGTCATTTGTGCAAACAGACAATGAAAAAGCATTCTGAAACCCAAGTTACTGATGTACAGCCATTTCACTGACAACAAATACAAGAGAAACCAGAAAAAGAGCAACTACAGCACATATGCTAATATATCAAATAAGAAAACACAAGATATGACTTAGATCACTCTCCCGTCTGCACAAACCTCTCATCCCTCAGTGACAGTTTAAGGCACCAAGTTGTAAAGAAACAGGGAGCAAAGGGAAAGAACTGGAGAGAAAGAAATGACACTTAGAATCCCATTCTGACCGGAGCATCTAAATATGTTAAAATGTCAAGTTTCAATTCAACTTGGATGAAAGCCTTTTTGAAAAAGGTGATTTAAAAGGTAGAGAGAACACATACACATTTCCATCTGTAGGAGTGATTTTATTCCTATCACATCCCACTGACCATTAACATTTCCAAGGTATAACTCAGAGCTGCCAGTAAATGATTGAAAAGCCCTAAACTTCTACCCTGACACTTCCAGTTCATGAAGGGTGAATAATGAAGACTTAAATGAAAATTTGGAAGAGCTTTCTGAAGAGTGAGCTCACTTGCTTGAAGACACACTCAAACTTAAAAAGAAGGGCAAGTACCAAATAACATGAAAAGGTGACTGACAGTGAGTTTCATGAATTTAGGACTAATGATATCCAAACTGTCAGCTCCCCAGCTGAAATTTAAGTCAAAAGATAAAAAACTCCTACTAATAACTCATTTAAGACTAAACCTACTAAGCAGGCAATTTGTCAATATTTTGCAAAATCTGATCATGTGTGACAGGAATCAGCTACAAGGCTGCTATTAAGTGACCATCTGACAGCACCAAACAAACCAACAACAACAACAACAACAACAAAAAAAAAAAAAAAAAAAAAAAAAAAAAAAAAAA